>KN885734.1:33770-67139 GCA_000934455.1 Apostichopus parvimensis | reverse complement strand
GTTTCATTACTGTCTGCATTTTGTAGCGACGCGAAAAAAACTTCACTTGCAAGCAACGGAAAGTTAACTTTTTCAGATGGCCACACGCGGTTTGGGGCGAGTCTTTAATGTGGCAATATGAATGTTTAAAGGAACGTTTGAAATATTATAAAGTGTTTATAGGAAAGTTGTCCATCCTACAAACCATTTAGACTTTGCATTCACACATCCCTCCACCCCCTCCCCCTCCCAAATTGTACTAGATTCCTTACCAGATGATCAGGTAGCCTATTGTATGGCATGCCAAAAGTGCAGAAAACTATCATTGGATCATGAGAAGTACCACATAGTAGTGTAACATTTTGTTGATAACAATCACTATTAACTACGTTGTTTGTTTGTACTCATTCATATACGTAGCTTGATTGCAAATTGTATCTTCTGCCACCAACTTGTTTAGGTCCATAGATGGAAATATTGGAATATGGAAAATATTGCATAATGTGTCAGAGAGAATTATTTAGTCTTAAAATTTTTTTGTAGCAGTTTTGCAGGGCCTTGAATGTTGTCTGTTTGAAAATGCTATTTTTTCTAGTGTTCAAACACAGCTATACATCTTTTGTAAACCAATTTTTGCATTCTGTGATAAATTATTCCTCCCGTCAAGATTTCATAAGCAAAAGACGATATAAAGCGAAGCAAAAAGAGACGGCTTTGCTGCAAATGTGTGGTTTTTTGATGGAATCACTCATTGCAGTCACTGAGTGCTGCTCAGTTTGATCAATTGGGATCTTGTTGTGATAATAGCTCATTAATTTTGCCAAAATTCTCTTAAATTGATAATAGCAATGCAAACCAGTTGCTTCAAACTTATCTTCCTTTGACAAGAGAGAAAATTACTTCTTCACTCAAAACTTTCCTGTTTGTTTTTTCTTTTCCTTCAATAGATGACAAAGGAGATGACAGTGATTCCAGCGATGATGGAAGTCAGAAATCTTAAAGAGCGCCCTCAACATTTCATCAGAAACCAACCCCCCCCCACCCCACCCCCCCCTTTCCGAATAAAATATGCTAAATAAACTGATAATGGCCTATTTCACCTTGATCTTATAAGCCCTTTCTGCTGGAAAATAATTTCTAACTTTCAGACATTTAGTTTTACATTTGGCAGGGGAGGGGAGTTGGGAGGGGGAGGGGGGAGGGAGGGATGGGGGACAAAGAAGAGGTTTCCATTGGGTGGCAGTCATCAGAAAAATGGTGTTTTTCTGATGGGAACAAATGCAACCAGGCTAGATGTGTTGTATGTTTTGATCACAGAGAGAAGGTGAAGGCAGCAATATTTGACAGGGTTGAGGGTTGGACTAGATTCAGCAGTAGATTGGGTTATATATTTATCACCTTGTTTGGTTGTCGGTATATAGTTTTACTGAATTTCTTAATCATTTCATAAGGTTTTCATAATGGCTTGTGTATTTTACATTGTAAACATTGATAGAGCAAACAACTGTTGAATCTGAAATGCTTTATAAATATAAAAGAATATAAAATTTCTTTCTGTGAAGATTAAGAAGGAAAAGTGCCTTATCTCTGAACATTATCTAAATAAAGAATTTGGACTGAACTGGGCACAAATCTTGGAAATAAGTTATTTTGATTAAATTTTGAGAAGAAGGTAGTCAGATCTGCTTTTATCAGCGTCAGGAATTAGTTGCTCTTCAGAGGAGGATGAGGAGGAGGTTAGGCCTCATGACATCATCTTCGTCATTTATCTCTTTGTCAGACTTCCTGTTGCAGGGAGCTATTGTAAATATTTTTTGTTCTTTCCAATCATTCTGTTTAAAACTGTGCATTTAATCAAAAATAAATTTCTGAGCAGAAACATGTTTTTGGGTATCAAAACTTTCTTTTGTGTTTTTTTTTTTCTTCTTTCTGTTTCTCGTTTAATAGTTTAACTTCTTGGAATTATGCGAATTTATTAATTGTTTGACTCAGACCCAGATCAAGAGAGACAAGTGAGATAATAATTGGATATGAAGATTTAAAAGATTTGTATGACTCTATAAACTAAAAACAAAATCCATCAGTTTTCCATTTGGGATTATTTCCATTGTTTACCTCTTTTCATCAAACCCAGACAGAAAAAAATTTGAAGAATAACAAGAAAGATAGAAAATAATGAAATCATTTTAAAGTTGTATTTGACTTCAAGTTATATTCATTCAGTTTTTTCATCAAATTATCCAATTATGATAAGAAATTACATTTCTCTTTCTTTCACATACTTGGACGACTATAATAGAGACATTTAATCAAAGCGATCAATTCACATTAGTTCTGGTTCCGCCGTTACTTCTTACAGAAGATTGTAGGTAGCACTGAATCCACCCTGTGTGACCGATGAGTCTGTCACGAATTTAACATAGAGGCTGGAGCCAGAAGAGTAGATGGTGTTGGGGATGGTAGTACCACAAACGGTAGCTAGAAGGCTGGAGCTAGATGAAGAACCATCTCGAACCTAGAGAAGAAGAAGGATAAACCGATTAAGTCACGAATAAAGGCAGTTAGTCATGCATGTTGGACAAGGGGTTACCAGGAGGGAATTAGACCCCTCAGAGGTCAATGACTGGGCCTGGGAAAATTGGAGTTGTGTATTCTAATTGTTTCATGATATATTAAAGAAAAAATGAAAGTAGAAAGGGGGCCTGCTAACATAATTGTCCCGAAGCCTAAACTGGCTGGTGGATCGAACATACATTTCTAATGGCTGAAGAATTATGTTTTTGGAAGTCCCAGTTTTCTTTTCTTCTCAGTCTGGTCTTCATCTTACCCCACCCCTCCCCCCCCCTCTCCCTCTCTCTCTCTGTCTCTCTCTTGTACAAGGAACAGCAAACTAACCTCCACGTAATCCCATTTGCAAGTAGAGCTGTATTCTACATCGAGGCTGTTGAATGACAAGGAGACGCTTTGGCCGCTACTACCTTGGATGAAATATTCACACTCTACATTGTTTTCGTAACTAGCAGGCCATCCAGGTGACGTCAGTACCCCGTTGTTAGCAGTCCAAGTATCTCCACAAGCTAAGAAGAGGTTAATAGAACAGGATCATCATTCCAATCCATTTTCTCACATAAACTGTAAAATACACCCCCCCCCCCCTTACCCGTACCGGGGTACCTCTCGCCGAGATAGCAGTATATTACAAAATTGTTTTAAAGCTGCACTTGTCTGTCAACGGGTTTATGACAGATGACTTCTGATCGCGCTCGAATAAGGGCAACCAATCAGTGCAGAGTTTTCACTCATGTGTACGTTGATTTGTCATCACGTCTGTTAATTCACTGGTAGTATAGAAACACTATAGAACACCATATAACTTTGCTGTAGATCCCAGTATATGACGACTCAGTATTATGTGGAAGTCTCTGAACCCCCCCCCACCTTCCCCCACTTCCACCCAGCCCCCCTTGTGTTCCCTCTTCACCCTTCGCCATCTTTCTAGACATCGTCCACAACTGTCTCAACTAACGCAGGATTTCTACTTACATCTTGGGATTGACGATGAATCCATGAACGATACATATGCACTGAATCCTCCGTAGTTAACTGATGAATCGCTAGTGAAAGAAACGTACATTTGGTTACCAGTGCTGTAAACAGGGTCGGGTGTAGCCGAACCACAGAGATTAGCGAGCATGGCGCCACTACTTGAACTACCATCATAAACCTGTAATGGAAAGACGATAAATATTTCTTACTTTTACGCAATTCGTTTCATTGATTTTAATATCTCATTTCATACTCTATCGACAATATGTCTCATAGCAACGCAATGCATTGTCTTGACTGTTCAAGTTTTAATATCAAGTTAAATTGAAGAAATCTCAAATTTCGATAATTTCTGATTTGTTTCCCCCTCCCTGCATGTGATTACTAGGAAAGACCGGGTGTCTGGGGCGACGAATTTTTCAGAATTGAATGAGATCATTAATTATTCATGGATTAAGGTTAATTGGGTGGCAAAATCTAAGAGAGTTTCATCTGTTTTTCATAATTTTACGGGGTGCGGTGGGGGAGGGGTAGGGAGGAGTTAGAAAATCTTTACATGTTTCCCTTCACCCGTTCCTTACCTTGACGGCATCGTAGTTACATGTGGACTGAGATTCGAGGAGGAAATCAGTGAAAGTAAGCTGAACCACCTGACCGGCTGGTGCTTCGATGACGTAAGAACAGTCTTCGCTGTTGTCATAGTTACTTGGGTAATTAGGGGAAGCAAAGGTGGAACCACTCACGTTGAAGAATCCTCCACAACCTGCAAATCAGCGTCAAATATTAGCAAATTATTGGTACGTCTGCGTGGCATCAGTCTAATTATTGTCAAGAAAACTTGGTTTGTTCGTCTGTTCATGTGTGTGTCTGTCAGTGTGAAAGTTGTATGTTGTGAAAGTTGTATGTGCCAAAGTCTAGGGGGGGGGGGCGGTGTTGCCAAATGAGGAAACAAGTGGGATATAAAATGGTGTTGAAAAGACTGTATTTACTTGCGGGCCGATAAGGTTTGGAGTTGATGAAAAAAGCTCTGTTTAGTGTCCAACTTGCGATCTGATAGAAATTTATAACTATATGTTGTAGCTATAGTAAACGGCTGCTTTACAAATCCTATCTTCATAACCATGTTATCATTTGTATCAATAATACATAACCTCTTGAACATATTTTATTGTATAGACCAAGGACGTATACAACACGTTTTTATCCATGGGTACTCGTGGAATAACAAAAGTGTACTTTTTAATTGCATTGCAAGAATGGAAAAAGTGTACATGTTATTATCAAGAATTCGCCGTGTTAATTCATGGAAAAAGGCACTTTTGAGGCTGAAATTAATAAACGTGTAATCCAGGGGTATAACAACATGTCAAAATGTGGGGGGAGGGAGGGGCACAACATCTGAAGGGCACTTTGCAGCACTGGCCAGATTTGCTTCAATGCATAAGGCCATACAACCGCCGAGAAAATATGCAAAAAATAACCCAGTATAGCTTATTTCCAGCGAAATATCACAAAAGTTTCAAACGAAAGCTCAGGCAGTAATTAATAGTACACAGTGTAAATTACATTTGTTAATAGGGAATACACAATTCCGAAGGGGTACTTTTCATTTTTACAAGGGGCACTTTTAACATTTTTCACAAATGTGTGCGGGGGAAGTAACCCTAGTGTCCTCCCCCACCCCCCCCCCCGTCCCTATACACCTCTGCTGAAATCGGTAATTAATTAATCAATTTGTTGCAATATTGTGGCGACAAGAGTATGAGTTGACTTACCACCAGGTACAACAGGATCTACCGGATCAACTGGATCCACTGGATCAACTGGGTTACCACCGTTGGTGACATTGGCAATATATAACAGCATGTTAGGGGATCCACTTCCTGGATCACTTACGACACCGTATGTGGAACTGCCTAGCATAAGGCTCTTTAGAGCAGATGGGGTCAAGGAGGGGTCATGAGCGAGCAAAACAGCGGCTGCACCTATATACAATACAAATGAACGACATTTTAAGACAAAAAAAAAATAAGAAGTATTAAACAGTCGTAGAAAAGTCTTACAAGTCAAGAAAATTAGAGATAGATAGGTAAGAGCCAGCCAACAATCAGCCTATATTTTCCTAGGGGGGTGAAGGAGTGGGGATTCTTAATCGATAAATCTGCTTCCAGATTGGCATATTTAAAGAATACATATTCTTTGTTATTTGCAAAACAATTGAACTTGATGGAGGATAAACAAAACCAAAATAATTTTCTTGTTCGGGTACAATTATGACGTCGTACCTGTTTGTTTCAAGTTCACTTCATCAAGGGAGCGCCTGCCCACGTCAACAATCAATATCACAAAACGGCTTATAGGAATTGAATGCAAATTTCACCATGTTGGATGTTCAGATTATATTCCGTTTTGATCAATCAATAAAATAAAATTGATTATTAATTTATCCATTTTACGCCTTTTGGGCAAGATTCTTTATTTTTTAGAATGAACTGTACCATCATATAGTTCACTTACCCGCGACATGGGGGCAGGCCATACTGGTACCGCTGATGCTATTTGTAGCGTCAGTGCCACCAATCCATGTACTGGTAATATCAACACCAGGAGCAAAGATGTCCACACACGTTCCGTAGTTGGAAAAGTACGCACGTTGGTCGTAAATATCAGTGGCACCAACAGTTATAGCCTATTAAATGAAAACAAGAATGACTTCTTAAATGTCAACAACCTATTGATGTTTTTCGATACCATATTTGGTCAAAAATTGTTCAATATGTTGACCAATTCCAACCGCACTGCTTTTGACGAGGGGTAGGTTGGGGGTGCATGTAGGCTACAGCACAGGCGCCCGGGATAAATTTCAAGGGCATTGGGAAATATGGATGGACCTTGGAAAATAATCGCATGTTCATTTTCATAAAAGATTAAGAGAATAGAAAGAGTGTCCGACCTAGCTCGACTCCTCTAGATGTGTCCTCCATTTTGATGTCATGTCAGTGGCCACCCCTCTCTCACACCCCTTCCCTTACTCCCCACTCATCCCCCCCCCCCCATCTTTGGTGTAACCTGGTTGTGACGTCACTGAGTGTGACGTAAGAGAGGACGCAGGCAACATATGACTTGGTGATAGTTTGCGTCTATCATTTATATGTAAGCTTTTATGATGCCTAATATTCAAGCATTTATAGCCTACCTTAATATGATGCCGCGTAACATTTAAACGTAATATATAGGATACCCTTTAAGCCTAATATTTAAGAATTTGCGCCTAATATGATGCCTCATTTTTGTTTTTTGGCCTAGTATTTTAGGCCTAAGATGTACTGAAACTTACCGGGCTTGATCTTGCTGGTGAGTAACCACATGCGTCTTCATCATCGTTACCAGCGGCAACGGCTACCTGGATACCGTCACTAATCATAGCTTCTACAGCCGCATCCATAGAAGATGAAGCTCCTCCCCCGAGGGACATGGATCCAATCGCGGGCCGATTACCGTTGTTCATGACCCAGTCACAAGCTACGAAATCGAATTCATATATAACATTAATAGAAATATGTTCCTCTCGTGAGTAATCGAAATTTTGGGTAAATCAAATTGTAGCCCATCTGTAAGTTTCAAATACATCCATACTTACGAAGTTCAAAGAAATCCTTTATTATTATTATTCTATTATTCTCTTTTTTTCCTTTTTTCTTGTTTGATATTCAGGAAAGTTCAGTAAAATATCATTTTGCTTCGCATCTATGTACTTTTAGTGCCCTTGAACAATTTATTGCGAACATTGTATAAGAACTTAATTAAAGCAACACTTATCATTTTCAGAAAACTGGTGCTGACGCTTCCATATTGAACGTGTTAATGAATCGAGACACCAAGGCCTCTCACATATGACACTGAGATTTGATTGGTCAACTCCCTGACACGTGAGGAGATGCAATAACAATGACTACCCAATCTTTGGCGTAGAAGAAACACTGGTTTAGTACCATAAGCACCACCATCCATACGTGTGCAGCGACAACTTTTAATTTAGAGGGCGCTACTTTATCATAGTGATCCTAAGGTAGCATACGTCCATTAAATGCCCCATTGACTTACACACTAAATCACAAAAGTAATATGATATCTGTGGTGTCTATATAAGAGTTCTCACTAGCTAAACGCTACCCATCACTGGATAGCTGATAAGTTGGCCATTCATGGCACCATCAATTTTCGTCACATGACCGCGCAAATGTTTTGCTATCAGAGCCTGAAGTTTTCGTCACTTGTAAACAAACCTCTTCACTCCGTAGTAAACAACTTTCGTACGCTGCTACTGGGAGGCCTGAAGGGGTCTAAAATTGCTTCAATGGACCCAATTTTTGCACCACATGTACTTCCATTCATGTTCTTCAACATGCAAGCCACACAAACCAGATCCTGATTGATAACAGATCAAAATAGATGTTCTCCTACTGCTTTTTGGCACTTTTCCTGAAATAGGAGAACATTCGGACGGATGGATATAGACGCTAATAGGAGTATGCCACCCTAACTGCGCATTCTAAGATACAAAACGCACTGTGTTAAAATTAAGTGATATTTCAAATCGTCATATTTCGAGCTCACCGTCAACGATATCTGAAGTATACCCAGATCCGAAACAGTTAAGAACTTTCACGCCATAAACCTGACAACCCGTAGCAACTCCGTAAGAATCTCCTGCAACAGTTCCTGCACAGTGAGTTCCGTGTCCGTTACAATCAAGACCCTAGAAGAGGTGATGAAAAGATTTCAGCACAATGATACTAATACACTGCAAAAAAAAAGCGGTGGGGTGGGGTTAGGGTGGGATGGGGCGGGTATAAGTAACGGTTAACGCTGACGATGGCGTCCATCCAGTTCATTGTTTACGTGTAAACTAGACGCGGTTTTTTTTTCTTGGACGGAGGGGGGGGGGGGGGGGAAGGATAGATATGCCCTGATGTATCATTTCTTAACGTGCATGAGAACTAATCAGGATATTATGAATTTAAAATATTCAAATTTAAGGATAGTTTGATTGAAAAGAAGACGACTGAATTTTTGTATAAATTTATGCTATACTGCTATTTGTCATTATTAAAAGATATGTTTTACATATAAACGCCACATCAATCATTTTTTTCATTTTATCGCATACATGTTAGTGTAAACGGTTTTAGACGCCATGTCAAATCAGGCTTCCAGCTTTCTCATTTCTCGTGCATGCGCAAAACAATATATTCTTTCCAGTTAACACTAAATTACCAATGTTTCATATTTAGCCATGTGGGCTTAACTGAAATTATCGTGGTAGGTTTAAATATGTCATTGATTGAAAACATTAAATTTTGCTTACTGAGCAAATAGTACTAAAGTAAAAAAAACATTCCAGCTTTCGCTCTTTCTCGTGCATGCTCAATACAATGTGTTCCCTCCAAATAACAATATAATTCACTTATGTTTTACACATAGCCGTGGCAAATTAAAGATTTCATTCATTTAAACAACAAAAATTCGCTTACTGAACCACCTGTAGCGTCATAAGCAGTAGATGCGCGTCCTGAGAAATCCACGTGACCAGTATTGACACCAGTATCGATGACGTAAACATGAACACCATTTCCATCACCTGAATATTCAAAACAATAAGAATGAGTAGAGTGCGTATATGGAGACTGACAACAGTTATACATTGAGTGAATCAGTGTTAACTACACCCAGCCATTCACAAAACGTATGCTAACGGATGAGACGAATAGTGTACAACTATATAAAAGAGAATATCGTCAAATAGTCAATATTATTCTAAAATGTTGAAACAATTATTTTGAGTAGAGGAAGGACGAATGACTTAATATGTGGCTAACGTAGACTGCATATCACGAAACATTGTTTAAGCAGTTATCTCTTTCCTCTTCGGCCTTGCCCCCTCCTTTAACCCCCCCCCCCTCCATCCCCTCCTCTCCTCCCCACCGGTTGTTACTCTTCTCTCTACTGCCTATAACTACAACCACCATTTATGAGGTCAGTGCAATGGTTTTCTCTTATTTGCTTGATCCCGTCATTATTGTCAACGAGCAGGTTTGTACAATAAATCCCATGGGACCCAACATATGGTAATGCATAACGCTATCTCAGAATGCCAATATTTGAGCAAATACTAAACTACGTATAAACCACAATGTCCATATCCTTCTTTAGTACTAACGACAGTAGTACATCGCTTGTAATTGATAAACAACAGACCAATGCAATTTGACTGCTACATCTAATGTTAAAATTATTGCTTAGATGTTATAGCGATGTCGTCAATGATAGTAATTTCCTTGGTTAATGATCCAATCCACACGTAATGTGAGGTAAACGTCACCGTGTTATGACATCACACATACGTCACTCACCCAGTGGTTGGTAGACGTCATCCAGCGGAAGTGACGTTTGGTCGATACGATCGAGGCCCCATGATGCAATGGTAGATGCCTTGACGATGGAATCCTCTTCAATGTACTCAACTGCATCCAGTTTTTGCAACTGTTGAATATTCAATAACGATCATCAAGTTTTCAAGTTGTTGATTTAGTCCTGGGAGGAGGGGGCGGGGTTGGGACGTGTCGGCGGGTCAGGACTGGGCGAACTGGGCGCCGTGTTCATGGGAATGGAGCTGCTTAAAGTTATTCTCGTGACGTCACGTTTCAGACTACGCATATGCAGAAACACGAGATGTTATGGTTTGCGATGCATCAATCAGTGTGGCTAGGGATCGGTTCTTAACTACTGAAATATTCGGTTATTTTTTAGATCAAATTCGTTGACTAGCATACGTACGTAGGCCTAACATGCTAGTGCGTATAAGACCGGTACGGAAGTTATACGAAGTGAATGTCATGATTCCAATTGAAAGTGAGATTACGTAAACATGAATGTCCTTTATCATCAAAAGCAGGTGAAGTGTTTTGTATATAATAAAAATTGAAACCTGTCCTCTCTGTATAAAAAGAAAATAGGTGCCATGCTTTTATGTGCTAAATGTTGGTAAAATTTCGATAGGATTCCTATAACGCTACTGTTTATTTACCATCCAAATTTAATACAAAACACTAAAGGACACGAAAAATAAATGGGAATTAAAAAAAATATATATCTTCGATAGTCTTTTTTTTTACATTTGACTAATATTGCAATAACTATTTTCAGGGTGACGAAATTTTCGAATCGAAAAAACAGAATTCTATAAGCCTATTTTCTCTCAAAATTACGTAAGGTGATGTAATCTAGAAGGGTGTCTTATATACATAACAAAGTACATTACCATAGTTACTGCCTTTTTGGATAAGATCGCTGAAAATCCATTGAAGACTTTTTTGTACTTCTTAAGAATGGTAGCGCCATCTTCAAATAAGGTCTTGGAAGACAGTGTGTTGACGACATATCCCAAATCAGAGTTTTGCTGAGAAAAGAGAAAACATTTGGGATATCAGAAAAAGCTTCGTGTTTATTAATCTATGTTAGCGGACATACACAGGATCAAAACTTATGCGGTCAGTCGGTTGTTGATACGTATATTAAAATCTTTTATCGATAACATTCGTGACATTGTGTGAAAATTTCTTACAACCATAGTTAAAAATTCACCCTTTATACCTGACAATTGTATTTCTAATATGTTAAGTCTACCGATATAAAGTCTACCGTATTTGCTTTTCTTTTCTTGACACGTCGACGAACATTATTTATATCTGTATGGTCAAACACCTATATACGGATGCGTAGAAGGGACTGCATTGCCGCAAATTGACAACATACACGAAAGGTAAAACATAAAATTTTTCGTTGTTTATCATTACTTTACCAAGTATGAAATATTAAAATTTTCAAATTATTTTTTGATGTTTTGCATGAATCAGGTTGTCAGTGTATCCCGTCAAAACGGAAATTTTCATATTCATGACGTATTGACGAGAACTAGCCCTTTACCAAGTGTGAAAGCGTTCATTTCCAAATTTCACAGTTTTGAATTAAAGCATGAAGGGTGCAGACCATAATTGGTTTTTTACTGTAAGTAATCACCAGTGTAATGTCGCTTCGAAGCTTCTGTACTTATAAATGGAACTCAACTCGTGGAGACTTTGTATTAGGAAAATGGTTGCTGGGAAATTGAGTTGTATTAAAACGTGAAAGAAAAGTTTTGCTACAGCAAATCCTTGAGTGTATGGTTAAATAGACTGAAAGGCTTACAGAGATTGAATTGAACGGAGTATACCTTAAGTTTGACAATGTATCGTCCTGGTACCGCATCACGTGATGTATACAGAGGAGCCAAAGCGCTGGCCGCAGTTACAAACAAGCACAATACTAAGACCTTCATCTTTCTATAGACGATGAATAAAAGAGAGGAACATGATAACCAAAAACAATAACTACATTTCATGACACTGCACATGGATTCGACCTTTCTCAATTTTTTAATTTTGTTTAAAAAAAATAATATTTTTTATGTTACATCCAACCATTTTCTGGTGGCATCCTGCCCGCTAACAAGCAGAATTAGGACACCTGAGCCATGGAATTATTGTCAAACTAATTAAGGTAAAACATTAGTCACAGATATATCACTTACATGTAACAAAATAATACAATGGCCCAATTCAACGATTATGCATGATCGTTGAATTGGGCCATTGTATTATTTTGTTAACCAAGGTTGCTTTGTATGGATACGTACAGTCCTACAATGTTGGGAAAAATATTCTCCCAATCTTTTTAAGAGTATATATAATAATTTTAAACGAATCAACTTAGAGAAATTTAACATTACGTACGTAGAGCTATACTACTTTTAATCAACTAGGACGATGGTTTGATAGGTAAACTATTATAAATAAAGATATTATTATACTTACAAAGAGTACCTGCTTTCTTCTGAATTTCAACAACCACTTAGTATGAAGCTAAACGGGATTTAACCATCTAATTTATAAGAAAAAGTGATGTTTTGTTACGACGCGGATTATAGATCTTAAGCCCTCTTAATCCTCTACAGATGGTTTCTTCTCACAACGATTGTCATAAACAAAGAGGCTTATCTTCTCCCTGTGACCCACAACACGTGATTGCCTTCAATACATACTTATCAATGAACAATGCGCAAAGCTATCAATATTTACCAAGATTATTAGACTAAATTTCGTACAATCACTTTAAAGAGATCTAGCCGAGGCATCCCCCTAACAATCCCCACCCCACCGCCGATACTTGGGATGCTCCTCGTTAAATTCTGGCCAACTGTATGAACCCCCTCCCTTCACCATGGTTCGTATAGTAAACTATCTTTAATGGAGCCAGGAGGAGTAACGGGTATGGGTCGTATAGGAGGGTGGGGTGGGGTGGGGATCGGGGTGGGGTAGGGAAGAGTACTATACGCTAACTGAATGTGCATTTTTATACTCTCGTGTCGGTATTTTATTTCTTCGCTCAGGTTTGCGGCTGATACATTTCAAAAGTTTGCTCTTATACTATGCCCCTCGTACTCCCCCCCCCTCCCCCTCCCACAAACACACACTCCAGATATAACCAATATAACCAATATATACATTTAGAACCTCGTTATGACATGTTTATAAACGTTTTAAGTTGTTTGTTACCGAAACTGTAGGCTAATCTGGCCAGATAATGAAATGATAAATTTCGAGAGTGGTTTAATTATCGACAAACAGTCAAACTACCTTTAAAGGAAACCAATCAACGTGCTATCGTTTAAAGTATCGGCTAGAATATGGTAATATATTTGCTGAGCCGACTTAGGATAAATTCGAAAATCCTTCTAATTATCTTTAATCCTTTTTGAGATGCATAAGACAGAAACAGTAAACAGGTTTTGTTTTTCCTAATAGTGTATTACATGTGACGGTGCCAAGAAGATTTGTTATCAATGGTGTGTGGCATTGCAACTGTACATAATGAATCAATTTGTTTTTAGGTAGAAAGGAAAACCACCTGCCACAGATATGAGGGTGAGGGGTGTGGGGGGGGGCGGGCGTTGACGGAAGGCTTCTATGAATTGCTATGGGGAACTTTTGACGTTTTGAAATTTCATCTACTACGTGTTTTGTTTTTCTAATCCATGCCGTTGCATTAACCAAAACCATGTTACGCACCATCAAAACAATGAAAAGTTTCGTCAAAAGTTACACTTCTATATATCTATCCGGTATCAAGGGCGGCGGAACCGGGGGGAACAGGGGGCACGTGCCCCCCCCCCCCCTTTTCCTCAGGTTAAAAATGTGCCCTTTTTCTACATAAAAATTGTACCCTTGATCACCTTATTAGGTCAGCGATATTTCAGTAAGAGATCTAATCCTAATTTAGAACTATCATGGGCGTAGCCAGTATGTAGCACTGTAGGCCCGGGCCTATCGTTGATTAACAGACTTTATATGTATAGAGCTGCAGCACTTCGTTGCCTGTTGTTGTCACGATCGGCGTTCCAAGTTCCAAAACAGCCTTTTCGATAAACATTTACTAGCTACAGTTGTATCAAAGACAATTACTGGCTATAGTTGTAACAAAGACATTTCTGGCCTATCTGTGTATCTACAAGTATCAGAAGTTGAAAAGTAAGACTACTCTGTACATGCACCTTGCTAATTTTAAGTACATTATGTAGTATTGAATTACGTACTATTTTAACTCGTTTTTTTTTGGGGGGGGGGGGTTAAAAGTGATATTGAATGAGGTGTCTCAAGTTAGCAAGAGGCCAGGGAACCAGAATGAACACTAGGGAAGTGCCGTTTCCGGCCATCTGGGGGGGTTTGCAAAACCAAAAATTTTCGGGGACGCTCCACGCCAACTGATGGTGGCGCTCCGCTCAGATAGTCGTGCCTACAACTTTGCAAATCCTGGCTACGCCCCTGACTATTAATGAATTTCTGTGGGTCAAACTCAAAGCTATTTCGAATGGAAAATTTTTTGAAGCTCTTAACAAGAAATAAACTCTTATTCGGCAGATTCCTACTTTAGCATGCAATTAGCATGATTTCACCTCATTTTGTCTCGAAAGAAAACTTGTTCCTTGTTTCCCAATTTGCACATTGGATATTGCAGTGCTAGTATGCATTTTTTCCTTGAGGGGGTGGGGGGGGGGGCGTTGGAGTGATGTGTATACGCAAATAAGATAATACAATAAGAGTTATAAAGGGTACTAAATATCAAGCTGCATCAGTCCAATCGAATTTCTGCAAAGTGCCCTTTGACGTTGGTGCCCCCCAAAATTAAAAGTGCTTCCTCCGCCCTTGTCCGGTATGGTCACAGCGCTGTGTGGTTATTTCTTCTTCAAAGTTGTCATAATGTTAGAAAAGTGCACTTTTTCTGGCAGAACACAAATATTTAAAGTAGTTATTAACACAACTTTGTGTGTAGACCTACTTATATAGACATAATGTATAGCCTCAATATATATCAGGAATTCCGTGTTCTTGCCTCACAGTTCATGACATGAAAATACTGTAGTGACGATGTTGAATAGCGCCGTCTTTTATTTCGCGCGATGGAAGTCGCGGGAAATTTGTTGTTATTTCTGTCACACACTACATAGTATACTGACTATGCACAATACCTATTGTAAATCGCTGGCGAAACTAAATTTCATTACAGCTGTTATAACAGAAACGCTACTTTAACGTTGGAGAGTACCATAACTAATATGAGGTTTGAAGACGGTAGCTTTCCCAGCGAACTTAATTGGAAGACCAGCAGAAGCCTCAACACATTTCTTTCATCGCTAATACTACATTTGTTGCTAACGTTTTGGTCAACTCAGTAATAACGTTAGTGACACTAGTGCTAGGTGCTATTAATGATTACAACTAAGTTCAACAGAATGTCAGAAGTAACACTAAGTTGCAGTTACTAATACCAATAAGGCTAGTCTCTGTGGAGTGTGGTGACAGTGTCAAGGTCCGTAGGCCTAGCCTTAGCTGACTATCAATGAACTAGTCTAACGTTAGGCCAAGCCTTTGGTGACTAACAATAAACAAATTTACGGGTAGGTTAGGCCCCCCAAATTAGGCCTATGCTGAAGTAATTAGTAATGAAGGCTAAGGCAGAGGCCTAGATTAACTTAGTTGAAGTAAGCTAGACATTGACCAAGACCTAGCAACACTTAATAATACTATGACTAGGCAGCTAGTAAACTGTAACTTAGTTTTATAACTGTTGGTAGCCTAGTCTGTTAATTAAGACCAAGAAACTAAAATTTAGAATGCTGACAGCATTGAAAACACTGGCTATGCTAGCATTAACATTGTTGTAAGCCTATCTAGCCTAGGCCTTCCTTAGAATTCTAAACTATTGTGAATAAAGAAACTATCAACATCGATACAAAGGAATTACTTTGACTCAATACTAATGTAGCTTAGGCCATTTGGAAATATTTCTGTGGTGTGGCTGGAAGTCCAACCTATTTTCTTATTTTCATGTGTGAATTAAGGATGTGCAAGTACTTTGCTCAGATATGGCTGTCAGAGATTCCTTAAAGGAATTCTCAGTGATATCAGAGACTGCACTAGAAAGGACTGATAGGGCAGCAACTGCTTTTATTTAGGACTTGACTATAGATCTCATATTAGTAGGAATTTAGTCCTTCCCTGGAAAAAGGAACCCCACAGTATACGAACATTACTTTCTTTGACTAGTTGTAGTAAGTAATTACTTATATATTAATTCATGATTGATAAACTGTGTAAAATTTAGGATCGATAGTTTTCATAGTGTTTATTTTGTTCTTCTCAGATACAAGATCTTTACCAACAATTGGTCGTATCCAAGAATAAAAGGAAAGGAAAAAAACAAAACAAGAAAATTCAATATAACAAGCTAGCTACCAAATAAAAGTCTAAAATGAAGATAGATACCCCAGAAATATCTTGGCACAGTCGTCAGCCGATGTACAGCCTGGATATACAGCCTGGAAAATCTGAGGTCAAGAGATTAGCTACGGGAAGTACTGATGCTAATGTTAGGGTAAGTCTCTTTAAGCAAACGGTTTCATATCTTAGCAGCATGATGACATCACACATTTACAAAATGGCAGCTCCTAGACACACCACTCTTAAACTAGGATAACTTCCAAACGGAACAAGATTTTCTCTGTCACTTAAGTTAATTAGATGACGGTTGGGTTTGCGTCCCGTTTTATCCTGATCTATCAATAAAGATCAGCGATTTTCATTTCACCTCATTTCAACTGTCCCTCCTCCATGGTCAGTAATCTGATATAAAGTTACAAGTATATAACCCTTTCTTTTATTATGTTGTTTTCATTCATTGGCCATCCTCATTTAAATGAGTTTCTGTGTATTTGAGTAAATGTTGTCTTTGTGAAGTCAAATTCAAGCTGAGGCTTAATCAGAACCTTCTTTGGCATGTTTTCTACTCCTTCAAAAGATTTGGTCTCTTAAGATGGGCAAAGATGGTAAGGTATCGCCCGAGTTCTTAGCCACCCTCTCCCGTCATACCAAACCGGTCAATGTTGTCCGTTTCTCTCCTGATGGACAGATTCTCGCCTCTGGCGCTGATGGTAGGTTTAAAGCTAATGGACTTTTGGGCTAAGGCTAGGGTGTAAATTTGCAAAGTTGTGCTGAATATGAAAGGGTAACATTACTGACACGAGATGCTAGTGGGTGGATCCTTCGTTTTATGGGTGAGAGGATCGGGAGGTGGGAATAATACATCTTGCATTGCATATTAACAAAATGGTCAAATTAACCATGTATATCAGTGTAATGATGTATAGCATATTTTTTTCACACAGGAAGTTGGAACTATAGTAATTTATCAGAAAGTTTAGTGCTATCAAAACTGCAATTACCTACAAAATCTGAAAATGAAATAATTCCCTGGGGAGGGGGGGGGAAGTGGTGTCCAGTAAGCACATGACACATTTTAATATGTTATCCTACTCACTGTTGTTGAAAAGAGTAATTTAATGTTAACATGTTGTAGTAATGGTATTGACAATTTCTTTTTGATAATATGGATATTAGGTAATTTGGATATTAGGTCAATCTATGAATCATCATAGAAGAGTTATTGAAACATCATTAGGGTGTTTATTCTAAAAGCTTCCAACATAGCAAGACTTAGAACTTTAAATATCATACAAAAAGGTATTAGTGTAATGAAGTTGTGAATAATCTTACCACTACAATACTACTACAATGTAATTTTCTGTCATTTACTTTGTTTCAGAGATGGCCTAGCTTGTAGTACATTTTAAAGTCTTGGCATTTAACTTTATCAAGCAGTTTAAAATATTATCTTTAACCTCTGATGTTGAAAATGTTGCCTATTTTTTCAATGTACTGTAATAACTGTATGTAAACATTCGGATTCCTGTAACAGTTTTTTAAAATTTGGGTATGTTGTGTTATGCTTGTGTACATATATATATAGATAATATGAGAAATTTGAATTGAATTAAAAGTGTCTTGCATAGGGTATGGTGAGGAAGGGTGGGGGGGGGGGAGGAAGGGGGGTTAAAGTTGGTATTTCCTCCTGATATCTTTGTCACCATTTCTCGTGCTTAGATGGCCTGTGCATCCTCTGGCGACTTCAGGATGCAACCTCCGGTGTTCCATCCTTTGGCAAGGAGGAGGAAGCAGAAGATGACAAAGAGACCTGGAGTGCTTTCAAGACACTTCGGTGAGTCACCATGGAAACAGCATGTAGCATGTTTTTGTCCCCCATTATTTGCTGTTGTCTGAATACTTAATATATATAACTCAATAGCTTAGTTAGTAATGGGCACTAACAACAGTTAGAACAAAATTCTGTTTTCCATTCCAGGAGATCTTCAAGGGCTTAATTTAGAAACATGCAAATGCCACAACTTCCCACAAGTTTCATAAAAAAACTTCAGATAGAAGGTGTTAAAAATAATAGCTTTATTTACATTGTTTACATCTTTATGAATTTTAAAGTTCTATCAAATCAATGTTTTGCTCTTTGATCTCATTAGTGGTCATTTTGAAGATATCTATGACATTTCCTGGGCGGCCGACAGTTCTCGTATGGTAACCGGATCTGTGGACAACAGTGCCATCATTTGGGATGTTAAGAAAGGTATAAAGAGCAGTTTTTTAATTCATCAAGAGTTTTGGCCACGCCTTCGGAGTCGCTTATTGCTGATTTGATTTTATTCAGCAAGTTATCATTCTGCATCTACATACAAAAATTTGCACATATAGAGAAACATTTAAAATACAAGATGGAAATATACTTAAATGCATCAAAAAGAAAATAACATGCCAAGGATAACCCTTAAAGCTAAAAGCTTATTTCCAAAGGGGGTCCTTATAACCTTAAAAATACATAAGATAAGAAATTTACTATTAAAACATCTAAACATGCATACAAACACTGGAAAAAATGAAAAGCAAGAAAGATATTTACAAGCTAGACATTCATATGATTTAAAAGGTAGGCTTTGGCATCTATTTTAAAATTGTATTTCAGCAGGATGGATTATATGTTTTCAGGTAGCCTGTTCCAGTTTTTAATTGCATTGTAATGAAAAGACCCAGGACTGTGCGTTTTAATTTTGGGAAGTTGAAAATTAAAAGTACTACCTCTTGTGTTATGGCTATGAACACTATTTACTCTTATAAAACTCTCCCTCATATAAACTGGAGAGGTACCATGGAAAACATTAAAAACATGATTCAGACGAAGCTGTTCAGCCCTAGTGTTGATGTTCAAATTGCTGAGGTTATAAATTCCATTGTAAATACTTACCATTTGCCAGTACCTATCGTTATAGACTATCACACCTCCCTTTAACTGGTTCTAATAGCTAGCATGCAACCGCATTGAAACTTGCCCAAATGTCCTCCTCTTGAACCTCCTCCACTCTTCCCTCAACCCCCCCCCCCCCCCCTCCCCTTTCCCAAACCTCAACCCATCCACCCACACATACACAAAATGAGCAGATTTTTAAAATAAAGGCCATCTTTGTTTACAGACTGTGAGTGATTGTAGTTACAAATGTGTAATGTAAAATTTCATTCTTTGCAAAGAAACAAACCTTGTTAAAGAAATTATAAAATATATAATGTGACAGGAAGAATTTGTCAAGGTGTTTAAACTAATTTTGAGGGTACAGTCTGGTTAAAATAAAGTGAACACTTTTCTACTCAGACGTTCAATACAATACACAAGGGCATTCTCCTATGTCACTGAAATGTAATTTATTCCAAGCATTGTGTAGAAGGTGGTCTACCTCTTTAACAAATAGTAATGTAACATCATTTTATATGATTTTGTTTTGTTTTGTTTTGTTATTCACTTCAAAAATAAGTTAATTCATAATCACATGTGTGGGACTTTCTCGGTATAGGTTTCGAGATGAATAAGCTAACAAAACTCCCAGGGTTATTTCATCCTTTTTGGAAGTATCTTTATAAGAAAGAAGTACATTTTTTTTTGACAGGATATATACTCTTCAATCGTAAGACGATCTTTTCGTTTTGTTCTCTCCTCGACAGGAGAGAAAATTCACCTGTTCAAGGACCATAGAAGCTTCGTTCAAGGAGTCGCCTGGGATCCTTTAAACCATTTCTGTGCAACAATCAGTTGTGACAGGTAGGAGTTCTGTTGTTACCATGGAAACCATTTCTACTGAACAAATGCATGTTTCGTTTTGCAGACGACAGGGAATCATAGCTTATTGAAGTTTCATGTACTGTTCGAAGGAAAGTTTTACATTTTGGGCGGGCTTGGATTTTATTCTGATTTAATCGATGAAAATGTGGGAGAATCCAAGAGAAATTTTGCAAGGCTATCATAGGTAGTAAACATGTCGTGTACAATGTTTTCCATATGAATAAAATAACATTAGCTGATATAAGTCACCACTGTAGAATTATCATGTAGAAAGGAAATAACTTTTAACGGATGGGACAAAATTAATCAAATAGAAGCTTGCTCCATGTTTCTACGAAAAATTTGTTGAAAGATGGCCTTGCTCAACTTGTGTCATTACGTAAGAAAAATCAAAAGTGTATGAAGAATTTGTCAAGGCTATGAATATAATGGGAATGATTATTACCAGAGAATGTATCAGACAAATGCCAAATAGTATTGCGGCCATCTAGCAGTTTTTGGTATCACATTATAGTCACTTCCATTAATTTTAATAATTAATTATGTACGTCTGTGGTGACAATACTCTTGCGATGTTTGATATTATTAGGATTAGTACAACTTAATTTGTCATTTATGGTGTCAGTCTTGGCAGTGAGGACATTTTAAATTTCAGTTGGCACTAATAATAATCTTAATTATCAAAGAAGGGATCTATGGAAACGTGTGTCCGAAGTTTCAAGTCAAAATAACGGTTTTATTCAACTTAACTTGTGTTTCCTTTTGGTGAAAAAACACAAGTGAATCCTTGAGTCTATCACCCAGTGTTGCTGTATGCTGGTTCACCTATCATGTTCATGTGACTATGATTCAGAGATTGATAAACAGATCACGCGCATTAGGACCAAATTTGAGAGCCTGTTCCTTTGAAATTCTGAGTAGCCCAATTTGTCATATTACAAAATTAATGCAAAATGATCCCTATCTCTCGCTCCTAATTCCCACCTGTCCCAGGTGCCCCAACCCACACCACAGTACCCTCTGTTCCAGCAAAGTTGTCAATTTTAATGAATTTATGACAGCATCTAGGATGTGTTTCATAATACATTTTTTGCCACATTTACCCAACTTCAATACATCTTGTTTCTATAGAAACCAAATGGGAGAACCATTTGTATCACTTTGGTGTGAATAAGTTTTTGCAGACTGTTTCTTATATCTTCACACTGTGGAAACTCAGTTACTGATAATGTTTTGACAGACATTTATTCTTTAGACTGTTCATCACCATGGTGATACGAACAATTTCTACATTTTGTTTTCTGTTAAAAAAGGATCCCAATAACAAAGTGCATTTGACTACATTTGCTTATTTTCCAGATCAATGAGGGTGTATAGCCTGCAGAACTTCCGCTGTGTTTACAATGTTTCCAGATTTACTTTAAAGGTTAATGATAACAATGGAGAGGTATGCAGTCTACATGTAATTAATCATCTCTGTAACCATAACCGGCCAACACATTAATCCCAAAAATTGCTAGAATGGCCAAAGAATTTCAAGATTGTACTACACATTTTGATCATTTCTCTGGCAACTTTGGAATAATTCACATGCTTTATTTAGCCTTAAAATTAACCTTTGATTCCAATCACTGTTCATCCAAGATCATCACATGGATAGGGTTTCAAATGAGCTTCTGTTGGCTGTCTAACATTTGGGAATTACTAAACTAAACTAACCATCCACAGTATATCTTCACTATGCTTAAATTATGCTAATAAAATACACATAAACAGAAAGGGATTGCTCAAAATGTTGAAAATACTGGCCAAACTAGATCAACACATGGATAGAGTTTCAAATGAGCTTCTGTTAGCTTCCTAAACAAAACTAAATTGGAACACAACAGTCTTTCAATGAATTTCAGTGTCGTCCATATGATCATACTGTTGCTGCAATGGACAGTTCCTCTACAAGGGTATATTGATTAGTCTGTTTACAAAGGTTTTAACATTTTTCTTGAAAGAAGATCCTGCTTTGATTGAAATGTCATATATTCGAATTTGTTCCCTTCTGTTTTCTGTCATTTTATTGACATCTCACAGTCAATTTTTAATCCTTCCTTCCCCTAGGGTATAAAGAAACTGCAGACATTATGTTCTCAATCTGTTGTTCATCCATGGCCCCCCCCCCCTAGATGCAAGGAAGAAATGTTTGCGGATGGGGGAGGGGGAGTTTCTATTCTATAGTTGGGGCTGAAGTCAGAAATACCTCTGTTTATTTTTGCCCTTGATGACGCTGTCAGGCTTCTTCTGACTTTTTTTTACTTTCACTTTTATGGTCCCCAATTTTTTGCTGTGGACCCCATAACCCCCATGGACTGCTAAAAACTTTTCACAGACCTCCTAGAGATGTATAGACCCTCAGGTTAAGAGACAAAGCTGTATGTTCAAATCATCTAGCACACAATTTATGACACTTTCTCCCTCTTTCGTTATAGACTCAGAAGAAGCAAATTAGAATGTTCCACGATGATTCTATGAAGTCATTTTTCCGTCGTCTGACGTACACGCCCGACGGACAGCTGTTGATCGTTCCCTCTGGTTGCATAGAAACAGGAGACTCTGTCGCCAACACCACTTTTGTATTTTCACGGCTTTCGTACTCAAAGTGAGTCTGTCGTATAGCTGAATTATTTCTTTGCGATGTTTTCTTTGCTGTGTTTTCAAAGATTTGCTGGTGAAGTGTGCTATGCAAAAATGACTTAATTGTGTAAAAGCAGATTTTTTTGGGATGAAGAATTTTAAAGGTTGGTAAATTGCATTGTGGGAAATTTAAATGTTGCCAGATGGAATGATGACCAGGAATTGAAGCTATGAATTCATTTTTGCACTTTTGGCAACATTCTGTTTCAAACAGCAAAATTTGGTCAAATCTTCTTGGGGTAATACTCAGGTATCTTCCCAAACTTAATTCCCTGGATAAAAACTTTATTTTATTTTAATATTTCATATTTTGTCATCTACAAGTGACATTTTACAGAATCAAGACACTAAAACTCGGTTTAAATTCCTCTCAACCACTGGCAAGATAAACCTTTCATGGCGTAGTTGATGGAACTAGGGGAGGGGATTAGGGTGAGGGCATTAGGGGGCAGAGAAAGGAAGATAATCTTTTAGTCCAGAGCTGTGCACTATTTTGTATTTTCCTTTTTAACCAACTTTCCTTCTGGTGGTGGGGGGGGTGGGTGGTGGGGGCCAGGGAGGAGCAAGGGAATCCTACACCTAAATACAACTGTATATGAAGTCCCAAAGTATATTGATTGTCAATACCGTAAATTCAATTCTTTTTTCGTATAACTTGCATAATCTTCTTAATTTTACAATTCCACAGACCTATTCTTCATTTACCCGGCCCATCAAAGGCAACAGCAGCAGTAAGATGTTGTCCAATTCTCTTCAAACTAAGGAAATCTTCCCCTCAAGAATCAGGTCAGTTAACCCTTACTGGAGATTGAAATGTTAGTTACCATGTGCCTCTCCTCAAAGGATAACCTGAGGCCAAGGATGACCAAGAATTTAGAGGAAAAAGCTTTTTTTTGCAAGGTAGACATCTTCATAGTATGCTAATTCTCTGGAATGGTCCTGTAAGGCTAACTTGAGATACGTTGTAAATGTTAATGGTTCATCTACAAATGAATCACTTGACCAAAACATGTTCCCTTACTGTCATGTAAACAACAGAACACCCTTGGCTGACATCTGACAATATTGTCCTTGGAAAAATTTGTCATACATTTGTCACAAATTTGTCAGACAAGCCGACAACGCTCATTGGAATTTTTACCATAGTAACATAGGGAAATGCAGTCTTCGTAATAAAGCAATACAAATTTGGAATGATCTATCAAAATAGTTGAAGTCTATAACTTCAAAACCCACATTCACCAGACATTTGAAAAAGGAATTTATTAACTCGTACTAGTATTATATAATCTATTCACGTATCCATCTCAGCATCATTAGGATATTATTACTGTATATTTAATCCTTACGTATATACTGTATTATATAGATTTGTACATTTTTCTTGTCTTTCCTCCCAGGGAGTCTTTTTAAGACTTTATAGGAGACTTCCTTCCCCATTGTACACAATTGGCGATAAAACGGATAAATGAATTAAATGTAAACATGTCAACTGACAATTAAAAAAACCCAATACAATCAAATTTGTATATTTTCCCTATTGAGTTTTCTGTTGCATCTGATGAAATGACATAATGTTCTGTCTGTTAGACTAAGTAGCCCAGCCACTTTAATTGTTGCGCCTCAGATGTTTAAAGGGGGTCATTTCATAACAGTTATTCATCTAGAGATACAACCTGGAGTGATAGCGGTGTTTGTTAACGGTTTACAACAAATCAAAATCAACTTTTTACCTGACATCATCCTTAAAACCAACCACTGCATCATGTCAAAATTGACAGAAATGCTTGATATTTTGTCATAGACAGCTCTATGAAAATTTACTTGTGCTCGTGGTTTGTAATTATCCGCTTCGAAGTTACTATATGTCATACAGAAGCTAAGCTGTCACATGTGCATGTTTGGAAAGCTGCATGGCTTGCTGGATACACTTCTCATCGAGTGGCAACCCAACCAACGGCTAGTTTGTTTTAAATTCCACAACGTTTCAACCATGTTGGATGGGAAATTTTAGTTTGACCCACAAGATCTGGGGTGGGCAACCTACTGCCCGCGTGCCACATGCGGCCCGCCTGTAATTTTTTTACGGCCCGTTAGATGTCTCAACAAAAAGAAAAAAATCAATCTATATTACATGAATACAGATTAAGTACACACACCTATTGCTTGAAAGTCCTCGGAATCAAAGGTTTGAAATCAACAGCAGGTCGTTGGTTAGGTGCGGCCCAGTCAATTTTTCACTCCTTATATCTGGCCCATTCATTCAAAAATGTTGCCCACCCCTGCACTAGCTCTTGTTGATGATAGCTCCCAAGAAGTTAGCTTAATACATGTCTTCAAAATTCTTCTTTCATCTTCTGGATTCATTCATTCATCTCACTTTTTTTTATTTTTCTTTAAGAATCTGAAGAAATGGATACGTCGGAACCGTCAGAGAAGACTGACGTTGGGAAAGAAGAGGTTGGGAAAGAAGAGGAGGAGAAGGTGGCGGCACAAACTCCGGGAAAACCAACAGAAGAGGAGACCGAACCAAATCTCTTTGAGTAGGTTAAACGTTTTTTTTTTCTTTTTTTTTCAGAACTTCATATGAACCTTTTGGCATTTTTGAATTGTAGAAGTAAATATGAGTGTCACAATATTTGCTAAAAATTTGCCATTATTACTTATTTAAATTGCCTGAAACAGGTTTAGGAAATATTTGGGACTCACCGGATCCAAGTTTTTGGATCGGGCCAGAACCAGATTTGCCCACACAATCCGGCCAGATTTTATCTGGTATTACCAGATTATTTTCATGGAGACAATACTACACAGTACGGTACATTAATTAATTACTTAATTAATTGCTTAATTACTTAATTAAGTAATTAATTAATTCATCCTTCCGTTCATTCATTCAAATAAATGGTGCCAATTTAAACTGTGTTTGGTTCTGTACTACAGTTAATAATATGAGTTGTTTCTTATTTGGTTGGTTAAAATTGATATTGTTCTAACAGCAGCTTAAACCTTTCAGAATGTTGAATAAAATATTGTGGTTAACTTGATATTTCCTGGGTTTCATTAATTTTTGCAAAATTGTTTCTTAAATTTAAGTTAAAAGCAACATCTCCTTGAAATATAATTCTTGGCCACAAACAGATATTCTTTTTATCCTGCTGGATTAAGGTTGCACTGAATATCTTCTGGAGCCCTACATGGCAAATTTTTAATGGTCATACCGAGGTGACTAGTTTGTTGACATCAAATTCAGATTGCATTGTTACTAAATTCCCCCAAAATATGGTAAAATGATAAGGTGGGTTTCATCCCCAAAGCTGGTGTTCTATTCACCAAACCTTCACATCTCTCCAACAGTAATTACAACATATTAGTCATTGTTATTATGCTACATTCTTTAGGACAACTGAATTTACCGTTCGGGCAACCAAAATGGAAGGCCTGGTTGTTCGAGGGACAACCAGAAATATATCCTTGGGCCTAGCAAACATGTCATGAATAAAAGACAATTTAAATTCAAGTTGGATGTAGGATATTTTAGCTGGTGGAGGTGAAGACTTTGGATTAAACTAAGCATTGTCTTTTCTGCCTTGTTTTCAATGACAATGCAATTTTCTAAACTTATTCAAACAAAGAGTCGTTTGTTTTGGAACTGAATTTACACAAATCGTTTTCTTACAACGCTACATGACAAGATGGTGTTGTTTTTGCCACACTTAACACTACTGGATGTCAAACTAAGTACACAATCTTCACTTCTGACAGGGTGACCTTAAAAACAGATGTTTCTCCTTTATACTTCACATTCCAAGAAAAAAGTGATTGTAGTCATATTTCAATAGCTTTTCCGTTTTCCAAGATACTCTCGCTTTCACATCCGCTATATCTCTGGAAAGGTCATTCAAAGGCTAAAAATTTATGTTTGAAATCAACTCCTCAGTGCAGGCTTAATTGGTTAATATGTTAATCCATCGTTTTATAGATTTCCAATTATTCAACCAAAACATTTTCTTTTTTCATATTTTCTTTGGACTGAATGTGAAATGATAAAGCACCCTTGCATGATACTTAACACCATTTATGGTTTAAAAACAACTTTGTAGTGCATTTGTAAACATGTCAGTTGAGGCCATATAGGTCTAATGTGTTTGCTATTGAGTTTTACATTGCATCCCAGGAACTGACCAAATTATCTGAGTATTTAGGCTACGTAGTCCAGCCGTTTCAGTATATGATTCTCAGATGTTTAAATGGTCATTTCTCAAAACTTACAAATTAGTAAAGACAACAATCCAACCTGGACTGATAGTATTGTTTTTGTAATGTTCTACAAAATATCAAAACTGATTGTGTACCTATTAGATAACTCTTTCTCCTTTCCACCATGTTTAGTCATAAATGTAAACATTTTTTAAGAACCTTAAAGGACCTGTTTCTTATCTTCTCAGCTTACCCTCTTGAATCATGTTATGTTGTTGTCAGTGATTTAAACGTACATACAACTTCCTTTTTTTTCAACAGTCTGCCTTATCGTATGGTTTTTGCTGTGGCCACAGAGGACTCTATTTTGTTCTATGACACCCAGCAAAGCATTCCCTTCGCTTACGTCTCTAACATCCACTACACGACTATCTCGGATATAAGTTGGTGAGTTCAAAGAATCAACAAGTGGTATATATTGCATTTTATGGTTGCAAATCTTGTGAGTCAGAGTTTAAATGAAACTATCAAATTACATTCTAATGATAGCTTGCACATATACCCTGCCATATATGAGGATGTTGCTGCTTCAACTGCAATTTGCATAAGATATTTGCAATTTGCATAAGATTTGCATAAGATTTGCATAAGTATTGGAAGCAGACAGTTAACACAACACCAATTATGGGGTGCTTTTACTGTTAGGAACTTCCTGCTGTTACCATGGCAACTAAAACTTAACCCCCAACTATTAACTGTGCTAGCAAGTCTATCAAAGATTTTTTTTGTCATTAAAGTGAGGCCAGAAGATGATGTAAATTAACAAATATGGGCCACAATTACTTCAGGAACTTTTTTTTATCACCTCAGATGTATTTGTTTGTGTCCAGTGAAAAGAATGAAGACATTTGCCCAAGTTATTCTTTCTAGAACCTTCCTGTTTTACTTGTCATATGTTATAGTATATGAACTCATTTGAGGTCACACAAGTGAATTCTGGCTGCATTGCAAGTATAACGTATTAACGTGCCATAATAGGTATCCAAATGGTCATACTAGTTGCTAGGGTACTTTTACAAATGTTGCACAGAGGTTTATAATTTTCTGTTTTGTCTAAATGTGTAAAATATTAGATGTACATGTTGTTAACACATCGCAAAAAAAAGAAGAAAGAAAAAAAGATGCTAGATGTGTAAGAAATGGAGAAATTTATTAGAGTTAAATTTGCTACTTGTTTAGTCTCATTACAAGATTAACAAGTATGAAAACAGTTTCAGATTTGTTCATGAATATTCAAAAGCTTAAGCCTGCCATGAATTGCCCGACCAATCACGGCCCGACTGAGCTTGGTTGTCATAACATGGGTAAATTGTGGATAGTTGAGCAGTATGCATGTGGGCAAGCTTATCTCACTTGCTTCACCTTCCACATGCATACATTAAATTATTTCTGTAGTCTCATGCTTTCGATTTATTTACTCACAAATGGAAGAAGAAACTAAATATGCTAATCTCTTGCGAAATGCGTAGGTCTTCTGACGGTTCTTGGCTGGCAGTTTGTTCCACCGACGGATATGTGACGATAATATCCTTTGAAGCTAACGAAATCGGAGAAATCTACGAGCCACCTAAAGTTGTGGCAAAGAGTCAAGTCCAAGAGGAAACCCCAGTGGAGGAGGTGAAGCCTAAAGAAGAGCCAACCAATTGCATCATTCCTAAGGAAGATGGAGTCTTGCCCGAGGAGATCTCTGTCAGACCAGTAGGTGCCAAGAGCGAAGATAAGGAAGGTACAAAGGAAAAACTGAAAGCCGCTTTGAAAAAGGACTATCTTGAGCAAACGAACGGTGAAGATAATAAAGCTCCTAGGCGAATCACCACCACACATATATCCGGTGAAAAGGAAGCACCTGTACCCGTTGCTAAGGAAAACGTGGGTGCAACCAACAAAGACAAAATACCTCCCAAGATTCATTCTGTAAATGGCAGTGCACCAAGGAGGATAATGACAACTCTGCTGAGCAGTAGTGCAGTCAATTCAACAGTGACAGGGTAAGGGTTTTTTTTCTTATCACAATGTCTTGTTTGCCAGTCATCAGTTTGTACATTGTCAAAATTTTGAGATTTGATTTTCCTCAAAAATGCATAAGGAATTCTCTTATCTTATTATACCCTATTTGTATCCAGGCCTAATTTGCATATCATACTCAGAGTCTGAAGTTGTTGTAGTCGTCAACCGATTACAAAGCTAGAAAAAGTTTTGAACATCTTTGATTTGAAGAAAACCCTTCACTTGCATTCAGTAAGGGAGTAAATAATTGGACATAATTTGGTGCGGAAGGTGACAAACTTTAGGAATGAACCTGGACAAGCCATTTAAAATGACGATGATGTCCACTCGTTTTACGTAAGCGCCCAGTCGCATATATCACTATTATTCATAAAGTGTTTGCAGCTTCCTTGGCCATGTTCTATCAGAAGAAGTTAAATTGACAGTGTTATTGATTCATTATATTAGGGGGATCCTAAGGAAATGGAAATGTTTAAAGAAACCTTGAGAACTTGGTTTCTTGAGAGTTCCCTTCTTAAGTTGGAAGGAGTATTTGTCTTTACTAACAGTTCTTTGCCACAGATCCTTAGTTACATATGTCATCTTTAATAAAATGTAGAGCAAGGCCACCGAAGGTTGCTGTTTCATTTCTCCTTGTGAGATGTATTGCATTCTTTACAATGAGGTTTGTTATATGATGTATGTTACTTGTCGTGGGCATCTATGAAAGTAACAAGTTTCTTGCTAAAAAGGAGACACAAACCCAACCCATCATCTTTGGTTCATTATGACAGATTTTCTTCGCTCCTCGCTTACATGTCTCCTCACAACCTTAGCACCTCGTTCTACCGTGCCTATAAAGCTCTGGTAAAAAAATAACACTGTGCACCCTCTATGACCGTACCCCCCCCCCCCCCCCCCCCGGTTACTGCCCTTTCTACCATTCAAAGTGTCTCACACAGATTTTCTTGTGGAAAAGTTTTCCCTTGGATTTGGTCTTGGTTTTGTTTTGACGATTGTTGGAAGTGTTTCTCTTGGATTCATAGGAGTTGGTTTATTATGACAGGAGTTGAGTTCATCTTTGTGAAGATGAACTCCCCCAAATAGCTAAGAAATATCTTGTTCAGTTTCGGCGATATCCTAGTTAAAAAGTCACGACTGCGAGCTGTTGTTTTGTAAATCTTTGAAGTCATAGCGCCGCTAGGATATGATACTGTTGACTTTCTCTTTGCTTCAAGGTTAGATTGTTAAGAGTGTTGACACAAACCAATACTATCATTAGGTCATGTCAAGAAGTTCTATATTTTAGCGATCATCATTTGCAAAACCCATCTCCTTACAGAAAATAAGCATCTTAATAAATAAAGAAGAACCTCCCTCCTCCTCCCCCAAAGCGCTTGCGGCTCGATGTTGTCATATTTAGACTTGGTCAAGTCTAAATATAAATCGGGGAAAGTTATTCATGACAGTTATCTTAAACATCGATAATGAGGGCTGGCTTTGTGTCTCCGTTAAGCTCGATCTTCAATTCCACAATTACTGGCAATATTTTATTGCTGGTCACATAATTAGATGTCTTATTCTGTTTCAGAACACCTGTGGTTCCTCATTCTAACGTTCAGAAGCCCCCCTCTGCTGCAACAAAACAAGGTATTATTTGATTTCATCTGAATTGGTTGTCAGTTTTAAAAGTTCAATTTCTCCTTGTTGAAGGAATTGCCTAGCAATTGCTTGAAAAAGATAACCACTTTTTTTTAGTTCTTCCACGATCTGTTTGCAAAGTACTTAAGTCAGCTTTTTTTTTCTGATAAGGATTTAACAAAAATTTACGTTTTTCTTCAACTTCATCTTTCTTCAGCTTCTAATCAACCAAGGAGAGTTACCTTGACAACCATTAGTACTCCTTAGTGGAAGGAATGTCACACACCTTTGACGGTAGAAAAGTTAGAGCCAATACTACAGTACTGGACCTAGCGTGAGGTGTTGTTGCCATGTGAAAACTTCTCACTACTCCAGGCATTTGTCCTACTAAATGGAATTGTTTATCCCCATTTCATCAGGGACCTCTTTTGCTTCTGTGGAAAGACCTGCTCTCGATGGTCGATTTCAGAAGGAGAGATGTGAAGACATCAGACCAGGGGATGAAGTCCCTTTTCATTTGGCAGTCTTTTCTATTTGCTTTCAAACTATTACTGTCAAAATATTGGGCAAAGACGATGTTATTTTAAAAGTAGACATCTGCGATAGTCTCACATTAGAATGTAAAACTAACAGTTACTGTTAGTTGTTCGTGTGGATTATCGATTGGACGTCATCCATACAGGACAATTTAGACGAAGTGGGGGTAGGGGCTGGAGGGGGACTGTCAGTGATCTATTACATTACACTCGATTGATATAGAAAACGTATTTCATCTTTTTTTTTCATTTTAGGGGTGTTGGTAGAATCCAGAAATGGATTTATCATTTACTAGGCAAGTCCAGTTAAGCACAGACCTTTTGTTTATGTCCAGCTGATGAAAAATACAATACAATAACAGGACAATACATGTTTATATAATGTATATATTTCACAACTTTTTATCATCTTAACAACAAAAGTTCTTCCGTAAGACATGTTATTCTGATGTACTCAAGTTTAATGTTGCATGTGACACCAAGACCAATAAAATTGCATGCGAATATTTCTGGGTTTTTTTTTTTTTTTCCCTTTTCTCATACTAAGATACTAGATGGTAGGTATTGAACAGAATTCCAAAACCTATCTTTTAATCAAAATTATTGCTGCAAAGAAGTCTAACGAATCATTAAAACGGCATATTTAAAAATGGCACAGGTAACAAAGTTGACGGCAAAGAATTGTGGCTAAAGTCGTCTTAAGTCGATAGACTTAAGACGACATTTCTGGTTGAAAACTTTGTCAGTTAACACCAATCTTCAAAAAATCATAATAATAATATTATTACAAACAAATTGCATGTGAAGCACAAACAGAGAGAGAGTTTTATGAGTAGAGAATTAATTAACTGTAAATTGGTAACATATGTGACCAATCCGCAAACCCCAAAATTTAAAAAAAAAAAAAAAACAAGATCAGATCAATCGTTCGGAAATTCAACAAAAACATATATTGAAAAAAGAAAAACAAAATTCTATCACTGCATGGTACCCATTAACCTATTAAAATAAAATTGCTTTCAGTTTCAATAGTTCTTCCTGTTTTGTTATTCTTTGAAATGTTGTTATCACAAGCAGCACGAGTTAAGTACAATTGACAGAAGATCTTTGTACTATAGTTTCTATATTCTTTGTATGTTTTTTTTTTTTTAACAAACTTCAAATTAAATTGATGTTTCTTTCCTTGGTATCACCCATCGACAGGTTCTTGTTTCTTCCAGTGGGTTTATTTTTCTTTATTGTCGTCACAGGACAGCTTTAGAAAGTGCTGCAACTGTGGTGGGTTTGTCTCTGTGGACAAAACTGGGCATTAGTTAAATGCTGCTTACTACTTAAATGCAGAAGAGTTTTTTATCTTGGTGGTCCAGAAGACTTCGAGGCTGATATCTTCCATGAAGACTTGAGTTATGACCACCAAACACCCCTCCCCAATCCTTCCCCAATGTTAACCTTGCACTAAATAGAGATCAAATTGAGGTTACCAAACCTTATACCCTAACAGCTGCAAAAATATATTAAAGAGTAGTTTCTATTTGTGGGTATAAGACCTAGTAACCCCTCCCCCAAAAAACATCAAAGATTGTGCTTATGAGATATGACATTTTGAGAGAAAATGAATGACATCTGAATATTACCCTAAACACTGATTTTTCTCATATTTTTGTCAATTAAATGTTATTATGTCAACCTTGTAACCGTGGATATATTAGGTACAGGTTACATGTTGGTCTCACCCATGATTTCACATTGTAAACTTGCAACTTGAAATCCAGAAACAGCTAATTGTGATATGAATTTTAATCATTTGATTGAGAAATTCCTCACTTTGTCAATCCAGCTACTAAAATTCTCTTGAATTTTTTGAACAAGCAAAGAAAGCATTCGAACCAATATGCTCAGGCCCTGCATTCAACTGACTAAGACCAACCTGTTGTTTATCATTGAGGTTCGAGTCCCTATGGGAAGTCCCCCAGGGGACACGTAGATGTGGTGCAATATACAGCACCATGAGGGATTCTTGAATTGTGCACATTTTGTGTGTGTGTGACAAGTTTACCAATTACCAGGG
>KN885732.1:31079-50599 GCA_000934455.1 Apostichopus parvimensis | reverse complement strand
TTGATACTTTGAGAGCTAAACTGTATTCGGAAGTTATTTATTGTCTAAATGTTTCCTTCTAAGACCTGGAACAATTTGTAAGATCCTTCCGACGAGTGGACCTTAAACTTTAAGGGAGTTCGATAGCATACGCTTATGTACGGAATGCGTCAAGCGTGTGCATTTAGTGTAAAAAAAACTGATGTGCCGCACTCTCCATATAGCATGTGTACTGCAGGGTGATGTCTTGCCGCGGACCAGCATTTGCCTTGTTGCACCATCCTGCGCGTATGCACCATCCTGCCATAATGCTCCATACTACACTTTTCTGCTCTATCATGCACCCTGGTGCACCATCATGCGCCCTGATGCACCATAACGCCCCCCCCCCCACCCCGACGAACCATCTTGCGCTATGATGCACCATCTTGCCCCCTTATTCACCAACTTGCGCCTGATACACCAACCTGCAACCCTGATACACATTTTAGACACCCATTGGGCCTTTACGTTATTCTGTAACTGCGAGTGCTTCCTCCTCTAATAGTGTATAGATAAATAATATCGATGGATCTTACAAAAATACGCAGTCACTATGGGACGAAGGGGACCAATCAAATATCCGTGCGACCTGCATGATTAAATTAACAGGTAGCTTAGATCTTTTGCTTGGTCTTACCATGGAGCTATAAACAGGGGGTCTAACTTGGAAGTAGAAACCTGGGAAAGATCCCTGAAGGACGAATGTACCACTATACATTGTGTAGGGAGGGAGAGAGAGAAGTCGGATGAAGAGATTTGCCAGTGACTATGCGAGAAATTCCCGGTGATTGTGCGCGACCCTTCCGCACTGCTTCAAATTTGATGCGGGATTGTGAGAACTGTTTGTGCGATTCGCGCTGCTACTGCAAACCCTAGCTAAAGCAAAAGCATGTCACAATTAAATTTACACAGACACCTGATATTACGAGGGCGATTTTCTTATATTTCCTTTTCGCCCTCGCAATTGTGCTTTCAGAGGACTTTTTTAGCACTTGCTAGGGCGAATCGCCCGTCGCCCCCGCTTATTTCTGACCCTGTTGCAATGTAATGTAAGGTAGGCTATACAGATAATATGTTTAGTATACTGGTAGTGCGAACCATCGTAGTGTAGGCAATGCATCAGTGCACGTTACGTTATATGATTTAGCTTTACAGCAATCGAGCTAAATCTGCGTGACTGTATAGAAAAACATAGCTACGGTAAAGTTAACGATCGCAAATTTAACATTTCTGACGATAAATTGGAAACAATTTACAGTAATAATTTCTTCACTTCAAGTTGAAGTTCTGAACACCATGCCTTTTGAAACGTTTTTTTTTCTATTCACACTGTATAAAATTCAGAAGAAAATGAAACCCTCTTTTTTATCTCTCTCTCTGAACGCCAGTGCGTCAAATCGGCAAGCCATTGCGTCAAAATCTCGTCATAGCGGCTTAGCAGAAACACTGATGGTAATATCACATTGCTCTGTTTATATGTAATTTGTATATTAAAGATGAATACTTACATGCTGGTAGTAAACACTTGTTGAATTTTGAATGTGGTAGCTCATGATTGACATCCTAGCATATTTGGAGCAGTTTCGGTAATTGTACACTGCGAAATGCATGATTGTAGCTACTTTCAGATAACCACCTATAGGTGTGATATTTGTGTAGTTGTTACAGCAAAAAATATTTGCATATCTAAATGATATACGCTATTGCTGCAATATATAGTTATACGATATGGTGGACTTTAGATGCGATCTGGTGCAATGTTTTGCCAGTTTCATTATTATCATATGATATCATATTATCAGCAGATTTTATTTCCTGTTTGAATTCTTTTACATGTTCTTGTACATATTATAGCAGGAAGACAAACATAGTGCTCTTTTACAAGTTTTCCAGTAGGATGATTCTTGTTTATTGTCCAATGTCTAGACATTAATACATTTGACGAACTTAACTGATGGACAATATAAACCTTCATATTTTGTAAGACAGCCAGATGTGCAGTGGCCTAAAAAGAAATATCGTTATCGCAGTGTATTAGCAGTGTAATAATTATTTATAGGAAATGCCTATCACGTACGATTGCTAGCTTAGCTTCATAACATGCTGTTCATGCAACAACTTAGGACGAATCAAAGAAAGGATGAGAACGAACGTAGTCGACGTCGTTGTGCATACGGTTCGTGACACTCCATCGAGTGCGGTTAGGTAGGCAATATGTATTTTATTACGCTGTGGCCAACTGTAGGCTTGTAATAGGCTAAAGGCTCACTTTAGCTAATTGCATCTGCCAAACTAAGTAAGTAGCTGAATCAATAGGCCTGAATGTTATTACGATTATAATCGAGTTAACGGAGCTGACGAGTATTCAAGATCAAAAGAGCACTGACAAAATACCATGCTAAAAAACAACAGTTTTTAACATTTTTCGACACTGAAAGGGGAGGAGCAGTCGCTTCCCCTGCCCCCCCCCCGGCTACGTCCCTGCGCTAGGCTCTGTGCCAGGTATAATGGTTGATAAATACATTTGTTATACGATATTTTGCTCTTCAGTGTGTGTCCGCATATCTGTGTAGATATCTAACGGGTGGGCACCGTTGAGAAGTTGCAACTGATTAATTAATATAAGATTTGGTCAATTAGTCCATTGGCTTAATAGTTTCAAATGTATGTGTGGAATGTTGGGAAAGGCGAGGGGGGGGGGTCTGAGAATGGCCTATTTCAACGCTCAAATTTCAACAGCATTTTATCCATCCTGAAATTGTGTTTAATTTTAATTTCATATTTCAATAATCATCGCACGCGACGAACATTTTTGAGAATCAGTCCTCTGGAAAAATATTTTTGAAAACATGCTTACATATAGGGTCAATACTGATGACCTTCAAGTTACATCAAAAAGTCATGTGTTAAATTCCAATTTTGTCGAGATTACAGTAAGCTTCTTTTTTCTTTTTTTTTTCTTTTAAATTTCATTTTATTGAAGAATTTCATTCATTTTTATTAATTTTGGATCATTCAATTCATAACTCCATTGTATGTGTTGTAAAAAATAATATGACTATGCATATAAATGTTGAGGACATTAGTGTATAACTGTTCATGTGTGAGCACTAGTAGTGTTAATACGTAGTTCAGTGCAGATAGATGCATAGTTGATTGCACGGCAACTGAAACAAGTTAAAGGAGCATACTGACATTTTATTATAAGTAGTGTTATTCTAGTTATTTAGTCATGCTCATGTATGTACTATGAAAGATTGAGGGTTATGTTTTATATGTTGCTTTGAAATGACATTATGGTAGCTATACCAACGTCATGCGGTGAATTGAGTCAACTATAAGCTTAATGCTCTGAGCAGTTAAAAGTGATGAAGGTCACTAGCACTAGCATAGGGAAGTTCATCCTCATGGTGAAGTGTCATCAAGGACATTGTTTTATATTCTTTGCTCTTCTCGTTCTTTATTGAATTAACTATATGTCCATTACCTATCTTTTGTAAATGTATCTTAGCTTTAAAAGTGTGACGCTGTGCACTGTAGGAGTAATGTTAAATCCTATATGGTAACAGGTAACAAGCAACAAATAGATTTAACTGTTTTTTATGCAACTCCAATCGAACTGTCATGCCATGTATTGTTTATATTCTACAGCAGTTATTATTGTTTTCAGAAAGATGCTAGTAATGGTCATGTATTAACAGTAGTACCTATGCAGAGGCAATGCCTGCATGTTGTTGTATTGTGATCCGGTTTCAGGAGGATCCCCATAGTTACCAATTAGTTTAGAGTGAAGCTGCAAATAGGATCGTTCGTTTAATCATTGTTTATCCATACTTTAATTCATATTTTACAAAGTAAGAGATAAGTGGACTTTTGTAACCCGAAGGATAATAAAGACACATGAATCTTACAAGCAAGTGCCCTATTCATAAAATATCTGATGGTTGTTTTTCATTACATTTCCTATCAGGTTTTGAAACGACGTGGAGGCAACAGTACTTCTAGGTAACCGTCCCGATACAGTTTGCCTGAGCATTGACCGTTTGTGGATTGAACGCCTTTCTAATCATTCAACTACATCGTCTCGACATCCACCAAAGTAATGACTAAACCTTCCCTTCCCTTTTTTCTTTCTTACCTCCATCCTTCAGCCTCTCTCATCTTTTCTCTCCACATTCAGGTTTTCCTTCCTATTCCCCTTTCTTGTCCCCTCCATTACTAATTCCCTCCCATTGTTACACCTCTCAAAGTTTCAATGAAGATGTTTCAGACCTTGATCTTCTTGTGTCTATGTCTATGTTTGTGTCTATGTTTGCTTCATTGTTCATTTGTCCAATTTAACTGTCTGTCCTTCTGTATCTCTTAAAGAGTTCTTAATTCTTTTTCGTTTCAAGTTAGTCGCTGAAGAAGATCTTGCTAGGATCAAAACGTCAGGCCCTTAAAGGTTAACATCAATATTTTTCTTACTCGTTCACGTGATTCAAATGAAACTGGGTCATACTATAGCATTGTGGTTCAGGATGTTTTGAAGGTGTGATTGCACAGCTCTTCCTCCCGGAATTGTAATGGCAGTTGTTGGTTTGTTCTTCCTTCAGACAAGATGTCCCATGAATTCATCAACCCCGACAGTGCGAGTTCCGAGACGAAATGTATGTGCCTCGAACCTGATGAAACCTTCTACATAACATATAGTGACAACGACCATGAAGGTAGGGATGTGATTCTATGCGAAAGATGTGGATGTGAAAATCGTGAGATTACGGTTTGTGACGACGATGAAGAATCTCCCGCAGCAGACACGGAGTTAACTAACCAATCAAGTTACTCTGCGATTACTACACCAGCAGAGGCGATAAAGCAACTAAGAGCTGGCGATCATGTCGCGTGGGGAAGGAAGAAAGACATTGGTCTGACAACAGTGGAGTATAACCACCACGCCATCGTAGAGTTGATTGAAGACCAAGAAATGCATGTTATCGAATACAAAGATCTACAAAATGGAAAGAAGTGCACAATCCAACAGACGACATATTCCTTGTCCTGTGACGATCAAATGCATTATGCTAATTTCTTTTGCATTAATTACCCGCGCGAGTTAACTAAGTTGAATCCACCATGTCTGGTAATTAACAGGGCCTTAAGTAGATTGGGTGAAGGTGGGTATCACCTGTTGCTTAACAATTGTGAATCTTTTGCAACCTTCTGTAAACGTGGTGTCGCTCGAACTTTGCAAGTCTCTGAAAAAATTTGCAAAGCTTTGGATTCCATAAAGGGAGAGCTACGAGCAATCTGTCAATCCCCGAGGTTTGTAGTTTTGTGTTATCAAATTGCACGAGCAGAGGGAATTGAAGCATTAGTGGGAATGACTACAGGAATGGCACATACAAATTTGGTTGGTGGTGTATTGTACCTTCTTTCTGAGGGAATGTTTTGTTGCATAGATATTTACAAGCTATATGGTTTAAGGCATGACAAAAGTATAACTACTAAGCAATTTGTAACCTTGGTAGTCAAGCGTGTGGTACTAGCGATCAGTAGAGTTATTGTAGGAACTACAACAGGAATCATTGGTGCTGGGGCAGGGGTAATTGCTGGTGGAGTAATTGGGGCTATAGTGACACTAGGCTCCCCGGCAGGTTTAGCGATTGGCGCGGGAGTTGGATCATTTATTGGTAGTGTAGCAGGAGGAGTTGGTGGTGTTGCTACTTTGAACGGTTCTAGGACAATCATATGGTCCCTTTCGCATTCCAAGGATGTTGAGTCTATTGAAAAGTTACGACTTGGTGACCATGTCATCCTTCCCGGGGGAGCTTTCGTGCATCCACGTTGCCATGCCATTATATCTGGTATAGATCTCGCAGATAATAAAATAAAAGTGATAAGAAACTACTATAACCGTGGTGTCGTCGAAGAATATATTGACTATGTGCCAATGAAGAGAATGGTGTATGATTTAGGGGAATGTTACCCGGTACCAAAAGTCCTAGAAAATGCAAGAAGTAAACTTGGTAAAAAGAGGTATAGCATTGCTACTTACAACTGCAAAACATTTGTAGTGGAACAAAAGATGAAAAAAGACCTTAACTTTTAAACTGTGTATGCACACCTCTACAAATATTGAAATTAAAGCAGTATTATGCCCTTATGGGAAGGGGAAAAAATATGATCATTATGATTAATGCACCGCCCAAATAGGTGAGTAGACCTATTCGATATAGTCAAATATCAAACTTATACTGTTTTAGTAATGCTCAACATTATAAACACCTATTTCGGTATCGGTTAGAAGGGATGAAAGTTATCACACCTTCCTAAAAGTCTCAATGTTTAGATTTTTTGCGTGTTTTTTGTTAATGGCGCAGAATGCGTCATTTCTGCTTCCATTATAAATCAGTCATTAAATACACAGCACTTCATAACGTATATCTTTATTTTGTTTAAGGTTACAGTTTGAGTTCAATTTTTTTTCAGTTTCAGTATCTTATATCTTACTTAAATGTGCGTATTGTTTTCTATTGTCGAACGACGGTACATGCAAAGCAGTGGAGTGTATAAGGCAGTGTAGTAAGTTTTAAAATGATCATACCACGGCTGCGACAAAATACTTTAATCACACTTAATAGTTGGAAACGTTGATTCATTTCCAACAACAACTTGTGTACGTTAGTATTGTGTATTGAAGTAATGGCGTGGGGATTCCATTTATTGTATATGTCCAGTATATGAACACGGTATGTTAAACTATCTTATCATTATACAAGTTAGTGATGTATTAATGGCATAATTGTAATCCTATATAGACAATAGCCGAACTTCAATCTGTACAGGCTCATAAATGTGTCTAGCATCAATAATAATTCATTACGTATAGGCTACCAGACAGGTAACATTTAAATGGGTTATCCCTACTTTTTGCAGCACTTTCCACACATAATATCTTAGAAAGTAAGAAACGAATATATGCAAATTATTAGTGAAAATATGTATAAGTGTTTTCTTGTAAGTATAGCACTATCATCTTCCTCGTAAAGAATGTGTACTCAATTCACACAACATTCTATAGCTTTGTAATTAATTTGAGAGTTTCTAAAGCCACTTTAATTAGTAATCCAATAACAGGCTATAAACACTAGGTAATACTAATTTGTAATTACTGTAAGATTTTTAGGATTGAGTATTACCACCTTAAACGTGCAGAGGGAATTGGAGCAATAATCATACTGGGTCTTAGGTACCGTTTGTAGAACTTTGATAAGTGATGTAGTGTGATTATATATGAGGGAATATAAACATAAGAAAGTTTCAGAAAACATTTACAAAACTGTGGATATGTTAAAGAGAGAGAGAGAGAGCTACGAGCAATCTATAACTCCCCGAGGTTTGTAGTTATGTTTGTACGCGAGAGGGGATCGAAGCATTAGTGAAAGTGAGTTCAGGAATGGCATTTACAAATTTGGTTGGTTGTGTATAGTACCTTTGAAGAAAAATGCTTTGTTACGTAGATACAAACAAGCTATGTGGCCAAAGGTATGACAAAAGTATCACTATTGAGCAGTTTATCGCAATGTTTCCCAAGTGTGATACTGGCGATCAAAAGAGTTCTCGTGGGAACTACAACCGGAATTGCTGGTTGAGTTTGGGAAATTGCTGGTGGAGTAATTGGGGGCTCGATGTAATCTGCAGCGGGTTAAATTGTTGGCATGGCCTTCTGTTGCTAGCATCTGTGAACCAACTATTTCTCGATATCTTTAAATGACATTACTGAACTTTCCGCTTCTGCTTAAAGCATCTCTGTATGTTGGTTTCTCATACAAATGTATTGTGAGAACGGACAAAGTTTTATAATGCATCTGAAAAAGGGTCTGAAATGGCTTGGACAAATAAATTGATATTTTGATGATCTGGATTTACCAATTTTTTAATTATCCTATTTTGCGAAACTGCAAAGTTTTCTGTAGGTAAATCATCCTATATTTACTTTTGTATCCTATTGTTTAACAAGAAAACCCGAATTCTATATAAAGGCTAAATTCTGCTGTGATCAACACTTGTCGGTAGAGACTTTGTCAGTACGTAACCATGTAGTTCCACATACATATATAAGTGAGAGGTAAATGTTGATTTTCCAGTATAAGTAAGAATATATGGGTTCTTTCTTTAAATCATACTGAGGAAAATGCACTCTCTTCACGAATTTTAAAAGTGCATTAAACCACTCGATATCATTTCCGACATTTACTTTACGCGATCGTCATCCACTCTCGTCATTACGTATCCTCACATATGGTCAAATGTATTATGCGTTCAAGGTCGGCTGTACAGGGAGTTGTGTTTTCTTCTAATTCAAATTTACATATATGGTCAAACCATAGTACGTTTGTTATGTAGTTTTATGTTTTCTATAACTTTTGAAAAAAAGGACGTTTAACTTGATCTTCATCTTGGAATGTCATTTGTCAATCACTTTTATAATGTCTCCTTTTTTACATTTTACATGTTTTTCAAGAATATTTTGATGATCTGGATTAAACAAATTTTAATCTTTCCTATTTTGCCAAACTGCAAGTTTTCTGTATGTTAATCATCCTATATTTGCTTGTGTATCCTATTGTGTCATAAGAATACCCGAAATTATATATAAAGGCTAAATTCTGCTGTGATCAACACTTGTTGGTAGAGACTTTGTCATTACGTAACCGTGTAGTTCCACATACATATATAAGTGAGAGGTAAATGTTGATTTTCCAGTATAAGTAAGAATATATGGGTTCTTTCTTTTAATCATACTGAGCAAAATGCACTCTCTTCACGAATTTTAAAAGTGCATTAAACCACTCGATATAATTTCCGACATTTACTTTACGCGATCGTCATCCACTCTCGTCATTACGTATCCTCACATATGGTCAAATGTATTATGCGTTCAAGATCGGCTGTACAGGGAGTTGTGTTTTCTTCTAATTCAAATTTACATATATGGTCAAACCATAGAACGTCTGTTATGTAGTCTTCTGTTTTTCTATAACTTTGGAAAAAAAGGACGTTTAACTTGATCTTCATCTTGGAATGTCATTTGTCAATCACTTTTATAATGTCTCCTTTTTTACATTTTACATGCTTTTCAAGGATATTTTGATGATCTGCATTAAACAAATTTTAATCTTTACTATTTTGCCAAACTACAAAGTTTTCTGTTGTTAACATCTTATATTTACTTGTGTATCCTATTCTTTAATAAGAGTACCCGAAATTCCATATTAATTGTAAATTCTGCTGTTATCAACACTTGTCGGTAAGGACGTTGTCATTACGTAACCATGTAGTTCCACATATATATACATGTGAGAGGTAAATGTTGATTTTCCAGTAGGCAAGAATATGTGTGTTCTTTTATTTTTTTCAATCATACTGAGCAAATGCACTCTCTTCACGAACTGTAAAAGAGTGTTAAACCACTCGATATAATTTCCGACATTTATACTTTACGCGATCGTCATCCACTCGCATCATTACGTATTCTCACATTAAGTTAAATGTATTGGGCGTCCACGGTCGGCTGTGCAGGTAGTTGATGATTTTTGTTTTGTTAATTCAAATTTACATAGATGGTCAAACTAAGGTATGTTTGTTATATAGTCCTAAGTTTATCTATAACTTTTGAAGAAAAAAAACGTGTTTTATTTGATCTTCATCTTGGCATGTCATTCGTCAATCACTTTTATTATGTCTCCTTTTCTTTTTTGGACAAAACGGTGACCAAATTTGATTGGATACTTATAGCTAACGCTTTTAGAGTGTATTTAGTCAGTTGTAGTTTATAATAGCTGTATAAATGTAGCCTTTCAGTTATACATCTCATAGCCAATATGGGATAGACTTCAGACGTACTACTTTGTTGTTGTCCCTGAGATTTGGGGATGCAGTCTGTTTCACGATGTAGAAATGTATGCTCATTGTGTAATATCGTAGTAAAACATATCAAATTGTATTTTGCCATTCCGTCGTGTAACCGGTATCAATACATCGCTTTAAATGGAGACCGCTAGCTTTGTGTGTATTTCTTGTGTGTTTCTGGTAGTTCACTTAGATTTATTTTCAATTTATTTATTCATCAAATCAGAGGTGGTTGTTGACGGCGAAACAAACTGAACTCCTACCAGTGAAAAAATGTCACGGAAATACAATAAGAGTTTCACTGGTTTATGGTGACCGTGCTGTATTGGACGCATTGATAATACTAACACTACGGCAGCGACCACGACACTAACTGCGATATATTACTGGACTGAATCGGTAGCCCACTGATAAAGACTGGTGATGGCAATGATGGTTCAAACTGCAAAAGGGTTAACACAACAAAAATATACTTGAGTTACCGTACAGATGTACGGGTATAACAACTATCCTATCAATGTCAAGAATGCAAGACATACAGAAGCTCATAACACATGAACAAGAACTTGTAAACATTTACTATACTGTCTTAAGCTAGACAGTCATAAAAGGCTATTGCACCCTGACACTCACTAATCGGGCCAAACGTGACTCCATTATAACCACAATAACATCTATATATGCTCTCAAGCACATGGAGGATAAACGAATACAGCACATCCTGTTACAATATATACTCATATTCCACTCAACGCGCAACACATTAGGCTAAAAAGTAATACAAAACGCCTCCCTTCCCTGAAGTCTGCAATCACATGGCCCCAACATATGTAAATAATGTACATTCTTTAAAGCCTAGGCTCACGCTTCAAACAACTTATATACCAAAGTATATGCCCCATTGAGGTTTGCCAATAATACTAGGAACAAGAAAACAAACATTACATCACAGAAAAGCCTCAACTAAAGACTGATAATAGATAAGTCATGTAGTAAAGGCTAATTCAATATGTTTTCAGAAAAACTCACGACAGAGGGTCTCTCTAATTAGGGGTTCGGGACTTGAGACAAGTAACCTCGACTCCCATTTCAGACGAGCGCCACTAATTGTATGTGACCTGCCTCCAAGAACTTAGGCAATTTCTGGCTACCAAAACTAAAATAGGAAAGAAGGGTTGGGGGGTTGTGTTAGCAACAAAAGAAGGAAAGAAAAACAGAAGATAATCAAAGCAGTGGAAAAACTTTCAAAAGCATAAACCTAGCTTTGAATTGTAGGAATACATTTAGGGGGTTTTCTTTGAAGAATTTATCGTAGAAGAATTTGTAAGTGTATTTGGTAAAGAATTCCACAGATCAGCCCAGAAAGTAAATGCATTGTCTACTCTACTTAATGTTAGGTTTAAACTTATGTCATATAGGTCGGGCTCCTTGTATGATATTTAATAGTTAGTATAAAATGGGGGAAACAGGAAAATTTCACAAAAATGTATTACTATTAAAAGTATGAGTCTGGAGTCAAGACCAAAGTCTAGTTTTGTTCAGTGTATGGTATAGAAAAGAATGTAGTCACGTTAACTTGAAAAACGGTATTGCCAGATTGAGTAGCTAATAATATATGTGTTCATTTGAAACCAGTGTTTTACCATAATTACATACATAAATTGGACGTATTTTCCTCTGTAAGCGGCGACGAAGCGAAAATTTTCAAATAATGGAAGACTAGTTGAACTTTTTCAATTATAAGATATATATATATACAGTATACACCTTGTACACATATACATTATGAGGATCGGTTTATAAGCCATTTTCACGTAAGATGTGGTCCGATATGCAAACATCCAAGTTCAAACGGGAAATGCCATGCACCTTCGCCGGAGTAGCAGTTTGCATAGGACAAACGTTCCCTATACGCTTTATCTATACAACACTGAATGAAAGTACAACAGATGCATGCCGTAACTAAATGTGCGTATCGATTTGTTGAATGCCATATTAAGTATAAGTTTGTTCAGCACCTATAAGGTTGCCCACGGTGCACACCATAATATTGGAAAGCAATTTTCGTCTCAATTATTTAACAAACACGTTATATGATCATTTTTGAAAACTGGTCTATTTGCTTGGTCAGCTCTTTGTCAATGAAACTATATTTTGATCACCGTTTGCAGCCATCAAATGTTGAAAACTCTACCGTTCAGCAGCATTAATAAATGGAGTAGGATATCTTCACATTGGGTTTTTTTTTTGGGGGGGGGGGCAATCCTGGCTTCCTTCGTTCGTGAACATGGCAACAAGGGAAGCATTGCCTTGTACATATAGTTTTAGCCACTCAAGAAAATATGAAAATAGTAACTTCGACCGACAATATCGATGCTTGATTTCTGTAGCTCACACGGAACTGCGATTTAGTAACGGCATATGTTGTACTTCCAGTGGCTAAATATAAGAACAATAAGTACAATGTCTTCTTAGAAGTATATACAAGATGTCACTATTTTATGAGATTGCGAATGTCGGTTGGTGGTATTGTCTGGCTCTTTAGTATGTTAAGATGTACATTTACGTAGTGGTGAGGCAATACTTACAAAGGGTGAATGGAATGGTCTTTGCAGAGGTAATGAATATACCTGAAACTGAGATATGTACAATGCCGAACTCCCAGCAGGTTATATTTGCATGTTGTCGAGAGATGGAATGTTGCAATCAGTTCACTTGATTTGCATTACACAGTTATTTGTGATGTCATACATGGATTAAATCAATAACTATCTTTTCTTTTGAAAATTGATGATAAACAGTTTGACAGTGTGATTGGATACCATCTCGCATTACTAAGGTATGTATAATCATAACATTTAGACAGCGATGCATACATTAGAAATTTCATATCTCACTATAAAGAACTATAAAAGCTATCACGACAGTAGCTAGATTAACATTTCTTTAGAAGTGTTCTGTGCTTACCGATTGTTTATTATAAAAGTACGTCTGTCATTCATTGTTTTAAATATTTCTGTAGTCTTCGTTCATGTTACTATATATTTTATACTCATTTTTCGTAAACGTTTAAAGAATCTAACGGAGAATTTTCGAATATTTTTATTTCGTTTATAGTATATAACGTGCCAGTTATCGCGTTGTGTCTTCTTACCTGAATGGTTGCCTGCTCTTGTGATTCGCATCTGATTGGATGTTATCATTGTATGCTAATCTTCACACTATTATAGTATAAGTTCGTCGGCTATTGTATGTCTTACAGAAACAATAGTTTCCTTCGTCAAGATATATGGTCTCTTCTCCTCATTGATCTAAGGTGTGTAAGTTTAATATAATTCATCCTTTTCAGATATAGACTCAAATGTCAAAGGTCGAACTAGTCAATCTCCCAAGAAAATGTACTAATTAAGAAAACTTAAAGCAAAATCAAGTTCATGCCAGGTTATGGAATTTGGACTTTAGTTCTTTTAATATTCATTGTCTACATTGGATGGTGTTTTTGACCATCTGGTGCCTTGGGGGGGGGGGTGTGGCTGAGGAGCACACTTGAAGATTTATGCATGGAATAATGACCTTTAAACATGCAACAGTCACAGGAATACATCCGATCAATTGTAGGACTGTCAAGCCAAACTCATCCATCTGAAGTTAAACCCTTTATACTGTTTTTGTTGGTCATCTGTTTTGCTGTTTAAAGATTTCTTACAAAATTGAAGAAATTCAAGCTCATTATAAGAGACTGACTATAAAATATAATCTTTACTAAAATGGCTAAGGTTGTTATATCAATCTTTTAGACAACTGAGCTCTTTATACTTTAGAAAACACCTGCTTACACACCGTATACGTTGAAGGTTCATGCCTTTACGCAGATCTGTCGGAAGAAAGTTGGAAACGGGATAACAACGGAAAGCCACGTGGGCCACGTGGCTTTTGTGACGTGGCACAGGTGCAACTGCTTGTGATCATATCCACAAAGTCACCTTAACCTCTAATGTGCCTTTTTGGTTTTTTTTCTTTGATCACAGGACACGACTATGTTGTTTAAAGTTAAGGATCGTGATCTTTGCATCTGTAAACGGTCTGCAATGCTGTGGAGCTATCTTCGGGGTTTTACGGGGGATCGTGTGTAAACGAATGTCAGCGTCGAGTCGAGGACTATTTCTACTGCAAACCGAAGCCCATGACTGGGATTATTGTTTTCCTGTAGTCGCTGTGGGCTCATATGGTTTGGTCCATAAAAGCAGCCACCAATGCGTACTTTCTAGTGAACGTTATAATTGGTGTTATACAACGGACGGCTCCTGTGATTATTGTAGTGCAGAGTACAAAGTTTCTCCCAACTTTAGTTTAACCAGGTACGGTTACTATACTGCGAGAAAGTTTGCAGACAGTGCCAGTCATCTTATTACTTCTGCAACGACGCCAATACATGGGAATATTGCTCATCGGGAACATACATCTCTATATATGGTAACCAATGTAATGCTGACCATTACTGCGGGGAGACTACTGCATTCCAAGAGGAAACTGCGTCTATTGACCTTTGTTGTAGAACAGCGGCCTATTTCGACCAACTTGACAGAGAATATACTTACTAGTCAAATATAGGGACAGTTGTTTAGACACCTCACCATTCATAAGTTGAAACACACTTTGAATAATGAATTCGTCTGTGAGTAATTTTTCCAAAGTAGCATCTGCTGACAGGGCTAACATGTGTGACGGTGTTATAACACACTTCAGTTTACACTGATTAACGGTTGTCTCTTATTCACAGTACACACTGATCAAGCCATGTACATTGGGTGCACAGTATCATCTGCTGACAGGTCTAACATGTGTTACGGTGTTATAACATACTTCAGTTTATACTGAATAACGGTTGTCTCTTATTCACAGGACAAACTGACCAAGCCATGTGCATTGCCTACATGAGCAAAAACACACGTGTTGCCTTTACTGGACCTTAGGCAAACGTCGTGCAAACAATTCACGCCGCACTTTACGCGATTGTACGCGTCTATTATAAGCGTACGTCATTTCTGCACATCTGCCATATCTCAGCATTTCTGATATTCAACATATTCAAAGAGGTATGGCCTGTACTCAAGTTTGTCTTTATTGTTTGTTGAAAATGACATATCAACACCAAACTGTATCATTTCTGTGTGTTTCTAAATTAATTGAACAATAGAATTCTTCGTAAATGAATTTGCAACTTGATTAGATGATGTGAATACTTGTCGTCTTTGAATTAAAAGACGAAAAAGATATGTCTCTGGCAATGGCCTGTTTGCACAATGTTAACGAAATATGGTAGAGTTTATATTGTTGTCCTTCGTTTTAACGCTTTACGGGTTCAATCAGCAATAGAGAAATATAAAAATAATTCCATAATATTAGAAACAGTTAATATCACGTAATTTTTCTTGATTGGAATTTTTTTTACCAAAAAAACCACTGTTAACACACAGCTTTTGATCCGCCAAAGATAATGTTTAAACGAATTGATGCAATATCCTTGTATGATCGATCTTCATATGTAGACTGAAACGAAATCAGTCGAAAACAAGTGAAACAGTCAGAAAGGCAATAACTTCACAGGTTACACACCAAGCAGCTCCTGACAACCACCGTCCACCAATAGAAGAATCATGTAATGGGCACAAGCCCCCCCCCCCCTCCCCATAAAAAGAAACAGTTGATTTGATATCAGACTACGGAATAGAGGGCGCGGTTGCCAAACAATAAAGCTTGTGACTGTAACAGATCTCCGAAATTACATCTCTGACATTACTCTCTCGTTTTCAGGTTAGTAAATGTCATTATTCTGTCTGATATATTGGTAGAGGCAAAGTTTTGGATGAAGAATAACATAAGGTGCATATGTTATGGCTCTTGTATAATATTGACTTGATTAGAACATGAAACGATCCATTTCGATTTCATTCGTAAATTGCTTAGTAGCCAACGTCTTATGTCAAGTCGTGACTGTGTTAAGGTTGTCATGTTGGTCACGTTTAACGAGAACAAGTTTTGAGAAGAAGACGTAAGAATCATCCAAACATGGCTTTTGTGTAGTCACTTGGGACAAGGATAGTCATTGCACCATATTCTTAGAGATTTATTATCCCTTTATTTCAAGAATTCATATATACATTTTTTTACACATATTTTCTCTGGGTGCCATGAAATGACAATACAGTGACCTCTTGATTACAAGCCAATGCTACCAACTGAGTTATCTCTCCCTTAGTTGATGTAGATTCCTGTGAGGCCATTTAGTTTATGTTCTAGTTTTGAAAGTATTAAGAGAATATGTATCGTTTTCGTTATTATCTATTTATAAAGTTATTATAAAGTTTTTTCCCAAAGGAAATCGAAAAATAAGATAACGTTGGTGAGGGTGGTGTGTGTGGGGGGGGGGAGGGGGTAGCTGGGTGGAGTATGAATTTGGTTATGTGTTTATGGAAAGTTATAGTAAATCCAAACAGAGTTACCCAACTTTAAAAATGTGTTACAGGGGGTTAAAGTGGAGGGTGATGTTGCTCCGAAGTAGTGATGACAAAGCCCGGACGACAATTAATTCGACTAATTGACGCATTGAACCCTCCCCACCCGTGAAGGAAATTATGAAAGAATAAGCCATAATTTTGGAGTGTTATAAGTGGCTCACTAACAGCAACCTGAGTATCAAACACTGTTATATTTCGACTATGCTTTTCTCCACGTAGGCCTATTGTATAACAGTCCTCATATGTTGAGTTTATACCAGAATCTTGTTTGATACTGCCATTGTTTTGTTCCATTTCTATATGGTAGTTCTTGAATGAAGTCTCTTTTTGAGGAATTCTCACTGGTGGGGCAAAGGTCCATGCATTCATGTTTTACCACATCATAAACTAAACAAGGGATGGAGAATAAACTCTGAAAACAAAATGAACAATTTCAGAAAAAAACAACTTAAGAAATCCGAAAAAAAAAATATGCAGACAGGAAGTCACTCATATACAATAAAACTATATTTTTCAGTCAATTAAAGGGTGGACTGCATTGTGGTTATCTGTGATATAGCCATAATGTACGAATATCCTGTACGTTTTACCACTACTCTACCACAGTGAACAGTTCTTGCTGATCTGAGGTAAGATTTAATATTTTTAATATTAAGGGTTTTAATTTCACGATAACGCATCAAACTCTTGAAGAGATACAATAACTGCACTCAATGCATGCATAAAGCTAACTCAACAAAGCTAAACCACCAAGTATCTTTTTTATAGAGTCTTATATCATATATTTATTTTTTATAAATATTACTACAGTTATGTAAGCCTTAACTAAAATTATTTCGGTTTGCCATATCAGGTTATTACAATTGTAAGCTAAGATGGCCTAGAATGATTTTAATAATTTACTATTTGTTGTTGTCACGTATAATTTCAGGGTCTTATAGTGCAAACCCCATATCTAATATTGTTATAACAAATATTCAACAAGTGAATACCAATTGTGAATGAAATGGTATATGGAAACTTTTGCTCTATAAACGGCCCGTTGTCGGAGAATTAGGGTGGCCGGGTTGAGTGGCACTCCCGTTTCTATGCACAGATACAAAGATGCTGAGTTTATTTGAAACCAGAATATTCCTGATCATCGTGAAATTTCATCCATTATTTGTTGCAGTTCCCTGGATGTACTATCGGGTCTTGTGTTAAAGAATGTCAGCGACGAAGAGAGCCCTTTTATCTACTGTGAAACAACTCAAGATGGCTGCGATTACTGATCACCTGTAGGATATAGGTGCAGCTTCGAAAGATCTGCAAACGGTCCCACAAATGGACTTCATGGATGGCTCGTGGGATACTATTGTAGTGCGGAGTACCAAATAACTCCCAAGTTTGGCTTTACAAGGTACGGTTTACTACTGCACCGACGTTTGTCGTTAGGGCCAGATATCATTCTTCTGTGACGTCACCGTCATCACACACGACTATATGGTAAGCAATGCAATAACGACCATTACTGTGATAAACATGGCGAAAATTATTATTGGTGTTGCACAGGTGACAAATGGGGCTATAACATGGTAAGCAATGCAATAACGTTCATTATTGTGATAAACATGGCGAGAATTAATAATGGTGTTACACAGGTGTCAAATGGGACTAGTAATGTGCAAAGAAAACTGCACCTATATTGGCCTTCCTTGTCGAACACATTGTCAGGATTTCTTCGACGTACTTCGCTAAGTCACGTTATTTGTTCCATCAAAGTTACGCCATCTTTGAACAAACTTTGTATTTTAACGAAGATTTACATCACATTAGAGCTCCTATAGGAACAGAACGAACAGCAGCGGCATGACTCATCTCCATGTGGAACTTTGATAGCAACCGGAAAAGCCAAACGCCCTTTACACCTATAACAATATAAGGAGTGGGGCGGGAGGAGTGCAGTGTGTCAATAGTGGAATTAATTGTCTTCCGCGCTTTGTCATCACTACATTGGAGCAACAACTACCCCTCCCCCTTTTTTTATCACAATTTTAATGTTGGATAACTGTTTGGATTGGTTATAAACATCCATAAACGAATCCATACTCCACCCATCTAATCCTCTCCCCGTATACCACATTTACCAACGTTATCTTAATTTTCGATTTCCGTTGGCAACAAGAAAGCTTTTATAAAGAAATTTCGCAAACTAAAGAGTGTCAACTGAAAAAGGCTTATGTTTGAAGATGAATATAAACGGAAGTATCAGCCAAAAAGTGTAACAATTATGTAACTTACACCAAACAATACATTGACTTTGTTTATCGTCGACTGAAGTTAGATTGACCTTCGATGTTCCAAGTGGTTACTAAAAAAGTATATTCAATGCTCAAAAATTCTCAAAACTACGAACTATGTTGTCAAACAATCGTTTATCCTTTTAAAGTAATTCAAGAGGGAAAAATACAAGTTTGCAGATAATGGATAGCTTACATACAGACAATGGATAGCTTACTTACAGACAATGGATAGCTCACATACAGACAATGGATAGCTTACCTGCAGACGATGGACAGCTTACATATAGACAATGGATAGCTTACATACAGATAATGGATAGCTTACACACATGGATAGCTTAAATGTCGAAATTCATATCAGTATATAACCTTACTTTTAAATGTTACTTTGAACGTATTGCCTCTCTTCAGTGGTCCTTTCATGCACGGCACGAGTTTATAGTTTGGCTGCAGACACAGAAGTATGGTTTAAGTATCGCACCACAATTAGAGTAGTGCACGTCCGTCTGCAAGGTTAGCCCTCTGAAAATAGCCCTTTGAAGTGACAAACTGTATTCCTTGCTTGGCATTTCTGAGTCATCATCGTTCTTTTTTATGCATGTATGTTGAAGAGGACGAAATCAACTACTGCTAGTCTAAGAATCTGGAAGATTGAAGGTGGTTTAAGGCAGTTGAGAAAATCTTGGGTTTAACGAGATTCAACAGCGAGAGCTGATAAGTTGGGGAGCACTATGTTAACTTTGAGCTCTTCTATAGCACAGAATCTAAACAGTCATGGTGGTAAAACTTGCCCAAGCCATCAGCT
>KN885731.1:25820-46692 GCA_000934455.1 Apostichopus parvimensis | reverse complement strand
TTCTTTCTTTTTTCATTGTGTTCAGTTTATGCCCTGATACTGACGCAACAAAGTAATGTCGTAAAGACAATCTTTGCAATGTGATTTATTGGATAAGGCGGAAGGCGTGTTTATGACACATATAAGTTGTGGTTGTCATGACAGTCACTTTACACACGCGTGCTTGGAAGTAAAGCCTACCCATCCATTCACTTGACATTAGTTTTTAATGAGTCTCTCATGATTCAGGATGATGCTGTTCAATAGGATATTGCTGCAAATAAAGAATATAAATACAACACTATACAATACGGCATTATTGAGAACAAGAGAAAAGAAGACATTTACACTTGACATTTATGTCGATTTAGACCGATCCGAGAAATGGAGCCTGAGGTATGGAAGCTCGAGCTTTATAGCTGCTAAACAGTTATAATTTATTAGCATTTCTAAGTAACACGAATTATACCGTAAGGGAGGTGTTGGTAAGACAAAATTGACAATATTTTGACATCTCATTATAAATAAATAATATTACAACGTCAATCATGATCATGTCATGATCACCCTTTCACAAAACAATCTGCCATAAATTTTTATTATTTTTTAAATCAAATTTTCAACCAGCGGTTTTTGATTGGTTAACATTTTCGTCAGAACTACTGAATGTGTATTAAACTAGGTATGTGTTATGTATTAAGGGAACACATCACCCAATTAAACTATATATAGATGCAATTAATTAATCTGATTCGATTCATGAAAGGAAATTTCACAGGAAAATTTATGTTAACTAATAAAAGAAGACCAAATTGGTCTACTAAACATCTGGTGAACTTTGCATGTAATCCTTTTAGTGTGTCTATTGGTATGCTGAAGTTGTTAGAGTTAGTATAGCATAAGCGAACTTGAAGCAAACAGGTCTTTTAGTTTTACGCGCGAAAAAAATCATCTTTCTGAACTAAGACCTTTCTCACATTTACATTCAAAATTTTCGTAATCTAATCTACATAAAGTCAATGTTATATATTCAAAGAAGGTTGTTTCGTTAGTAAATGGTTCCAGTGGCGGAGCGTCCATACAGTCAGGGGCGGATGCCCCCCCCCCCCCCGACGGACTCAAATGGACTGCTGGCGCCCTTTTCAGCTTTTTACCACTTTTTACTTATTCGCGATTATTGACTTTTTTATTGCGCTCTCAAATACCTATTGACATTTGTCACATTTTGTTGGTGTAATTTTCTGACAAAATGGCGATGACACCTATTTATTCTTCATTTATCTGCAAATTAGCAAGGTCCGATAAGGGTCATTTCCGGCGATCTAGAAAGTATCTTTACTCAAAAATTTCTGTACGCTCCGCGCCAACCTGTGGTGGCGCTCCGCTTAGATAGTGTCGAAAGCGCCCCTACAGACCATTCTGGTGCCCCCTGACCAATACCCCTAGCCCCGCCACTGAATGGTTCCTATAGCAACATGGTGCATTGATCAGTTGACTTGAAGACTTGATCCAAGTCTAAATATCACATCATCGAGCCACCTGTCCTTCATAATAGATATTTTTTTTATGGTTTCCTTTATTTATTACAATGTTCATTTTTTCTATCATGGAGACCAGGTTTGCAAATAATGAATCTAAATTATTAAACCACCTGACATAAATGACCTAACGATGACATAATGATTAAGTTTCAACACTGTCAACATTCTACCTTGAAAATATCGACAAGAAAAACAAAGAGAAATTAAAAGGTTTCAGATCCCGGATAGTGACACTATGTCGTCACAGGTTTACCAAATGGCAGTCCCCCGACAAGACTTTTTAAATAAAATATTTTCCAACCGGATTTTACTTAACTGACTGGGGGGGTGTTCTTCACAAATATCGCTGTCATATATAAGCTAGAAGATGATGGTTGGGTATTATGTTCCCTTTAGAGCTCCCTAACATACAGAAATCTGCCAAGTGCAGCTATGTAAAGCTGTTCTTAATAGTTGAATCTAAGCCGTAGTCCACTCACACAAAAACAAGTTTAGGCTATCGAAGGAAGATGAGAAAAATGAAAAGAGCTGTTCAATCGTTCAAACTTTGTAGGTGAGGTATACATTATACCTGCAGGGTTTGCGTTTCAATCAAGTTGACTGCTTCTGAGTCAACGTGTTTGGTTTGTTTTCTTGCAAAGGATAAGTCGAATCACAGTCTGCCTAACTAAAGGCTGGGCAGCAGCGTACATGAACGGATTCAAGAGACTGTTGGCCCAGCTGATTAGCAACGCCACAGTTGACAGAAAGGCGGGGAAACATCTCGTCTCCTGCAGTACAACGTGGCAATATGCAACAGCAATCACAAAACATGCATATGGCGTCCATGTTATGATTAACGCAAGCAAAAGCAAAGACAATGTACGTTGCGTCTTAGTGACGTCCTGAGAAGAACGATGCCGTTTACGGACCTCTGGTCCGGCCTCCCTAAGTCCCTTTTCTCGATTGAGCCTTCTAGTCTTTTGGACAGATGGGTCAACTGGTTGTGTTTCCCTGGTAACGGTTACTGGCTTATCGCTTTGGTTCTGTTTATGGTGTGAACTGTGTCGGGAAGAATTTTGTTCAGTCGAATTTTCATGTTGCATGTCAATGTCATCCAATGTGGTAGTAAGCGTGTCGGAGGAAGCTGTGGACGACTGAGAGAAAGTAAATTCCAGAGCAGGTAACGACTGTGATCTTTGTCTGAACTTTGCCTTAGTTCTGTAATGTCTCTGATACACCTTTGACAGACCTTCATGTGACCTTGTGTCATTGCTTGAAAGATTTTCATCTACGAGGCCCGGATTTCCTTCTTTTCCTTTGCGATCCTTATCAGCCGAGGAAACTTGCAGATTCACATGAGAACATTTATGACGTTCACCGATCTCGATGTCTTTCACGATTTTTCGAAATTTTGAGGATCGAACTCTGCGATAGATCAAGAAATAGAGAATTCCAGTTACAGACACCGGAAACCAATAGAGAACGGCAATTGCAGCGAAACTGGTAGCAAAATGTCTGGTATATAGGGGAGAGCACCGTGTAGAAAGACGGTTAGCTGGATCCGCTATTCCCCATACACCACCTACCAGGCTCCAAACGATCACGCTGAATAGCCACACTAAAAGATTACGACGTATCGCGCTTCTTCTACTGCGCATGCTTATGTGCTTCAGTGGATGATACACTGCATACCATCGATCAATACTAATGACTAGAACCATTATGATAGACACGTGTAAAGCAGCGTGTGATATAGCTATCAAAATGGCGCAGGAGATGTAACCAAACGGCCATCGGTATCCATATAAGATTTGTATCACAGCAGGACCTACCGCAGTTAGCCCGACTAAGAGATCAGCAATCGCCATATTGATGACGTAATAGTTGCTGTAGACCCGAAGACGCTTCTCCGAGAAAAATGCTAACAAGATGATAACATTTGAGAGGCAGATCAGGACGGTGATGACAAAAGCTAAGGAGGCATCGTCAAAGTTCCACTTAGTGACGTCAGTAGAACTTGTCTGATTGGTTGTAACCATTTCATCTGTCGTCTGTAAAATCACAGTGTAAAGGTATGTGGTCGTCATGGTTACAACGCTGAAATAACAACAACAAAAAAACCATCTCAATTTTTGTTTTCCTTATCACAGTAATCCAACATATGTAATGGTCATTGAGTAAAATGTTAAATGGTATTATCCTATTACCACAAATTAAACAAAGGCGAAGGACAAGCTGGGCGGAGGGATGGGGGGGGGGGGGGGGGGGGGGGGGGGGGGATGTGGGCAGAGAGGGAAGATACACCACTTTGGAAAGTTATGTAAGTTTTTTACTACCTACCATCACTGTTTGTTAAGCAGGAATGCACCGCCATGTTTTGGAAGCCTCCAACGCCAGTGTTAAACATACAAATATTTGTGCGCTGTTATTAATCACCATACATGATAAGGGGAATTAAAAATGTAACGAACAATTCATCAATTCCTTCTTTAAGCATTGTTATGTAAATTACGTGTTGATTGAGGTAAATCCCTTAACCCACCCATCTCCTGCTTTCTATTTGCTTCATAACAAAAGAAAGACGGGATCAGTTAAACGCATTAAATTACTTCAAATTACAGGGAGCTATAGCCGATGATGGTTAGCTTCATTCAGATCATTTCAATAAATGTTTCCCTTTTGGATGACTTCCAGAAAAGAAAGAAGAAAGGTACTAGAATTTATGACAGTGAGAGTCAGTCAGGTTTCGATACTTAAAATAATCCTCTTGAAAGAAGTTCGTCTAGAATCTCTTCTCCTTGAGCAGTTCTTAAAGGGGGGGGGGGGCACTAACTCAACCATCATCTTTGCCTCATATGACGGAGACCTTTGTGAAGAACAAGTCACCCGAACTGCTAAGAAGTATCTTATGTATTACGTTTGTTTATGTTTTATATTTTCGAGGTAGATTGTTAACAGCGTTGACCCTGAAACCTTGCCATAATTATGTCATATTAAGATGTTCAATAGTTTAGATTCAGCATTTCCAAGCCCTATCTCCATGACAGAGAATAAACTTTGCAAGAAAGAACGAATAAAAATAAATTGAGGAACATGTGGCTCGATTGGTGAAATTAATCAAAATGACCTCAATGAAATCGTGACTTCACAATTTATTTCTTACAGAAAACATATATATATATATATATGATGTACGATAATGTGAACTTACCCACGTCAAGAGGAAGGTCGCAGTGCAGATCAATATTGGAATCAACACGGCTTACTAAATGAAACCTGTTGTACCACCGACTGAAGATGCAGTGAAAGTCGCTCAGTCCACCGAGCAAAGGAACACTAAAAAGTATCGTGATTCACCACTTCCAATTAATCTTCCCTTTTTTTAATTCTGTCTATACGTAATCATAATCATCCATTACATTTCTCCTGCAAACTCTAATCCTCCGTACTTTACGAATGCCGACCAAGTCGATGTATGGACTGGTTGCCTATGATATTCAATATCATGTAGAATCGTTGCAAAAGTGAACTTTTTCGTTTCTGTTATTCATCTTGTTAAGTAACCGAAGTTGGTCATAATCCCTTATGCCAAGTTAATTTTGCTTTGGCGATCTTGTGAGAAATCTTTTAAAGCCATGAAAACGCAATTCTATAGAATACTGTGCATGGAATATAATAATGAATGTAGAAAAACAACACTATTTCAAAGTTTTGTCTTTAGCAATATTGTGACTTGATATCCAGAATCTTTCTCCTTAATAAACAGGAAAGTTGTAATTGCAGCCGCTCGCTCTCCGCTTCCAAACTAATTAACTATACCGATGTGAGCAATTTCACTGTACCGTATGTGCCATTAAAGCCCATGATGTGGAGGTATACTAGAAAATCCAAGGGTGGTCGATTTTGATATTAGTTGAAAAAATATAGCTGGATATGAATTATAGACATAATGAGAACAACTTCTTGAAATTGGCAGATTAATAAGTAATGGTATGTTTGTAAAACAAAAAAACAATCCACTGAAGCGAAAACACATTTGGGTTTGAACTCTCCAACTCTGCGGGGTTAAAGGGAAGGAGTAGGAGGGGTTGAAGTACAGTATAATCGCAGTTAAAGTGATTTCCTAATCTTCAATAAAATACAAATTTCAACGGATAAACTTTGATCAGTGATATTCTTTTCTTAAACAGTTAAATCGACATGGGTAGTACATATATACATTTTGGGTAAAAGGACTTTTTGCCAAGCGTTAATGACATCAAGAAGTCAATATAGAAACATCATAATCTATTTTTGGCACACGTATTTGTTACCAGTTCGTTCCAATGTGACTCTCACTGAAACAACATTAGAGCAAAGTTGAAAGAAGTATTCAAAAGCAGTCATTCTGGTAATGCTGAAAATGCCGTGTGCCCCCTTCCCCACCCCGTTTATACGGGGAAAACAAGATTTAATGTATAGCTTGCTTGTAAAACGGATTAAAATTCAGGGTTAATTACACAAATCTGTCATTGAGTAATAAGCTGAATTGCTTTATTGTATGGTTCAATGCTTTATTGTATAGTTGTATATGTTCTTTTAATATGCCATTCAATATTTTGAGATTAGATTATTTACACCTTACAATTTCATAAACTAATTACATCTCCGAGAACGACAAAAGCATATCACCCTAGTATATGAATACCGACGACTTACTCGACAAGACAATCTTCAAGTTGATTCTGTAAATCTTAGTGCTAAACATCATCGCGTTATTGACAAAGACTAGTCTAATATGATCAAGCTGTTATCAGGAATTACAATCAAGTTAAACAGATTTAGCATTTACAAAGCCGCTTTACATAGCCCTGTTCTCCAATAATATATAACGAGGTACTAGACAATAAGCTGTATAGGGAAGTGGTAACTAGACATTGAAGATTCCCAGCGAAATTTGATGCCTTAGCAGTAATATTTACATATCTGTGTTTTTTTTTTGGTTATCATCGGGAACATATGGCTGGTCATGCTGTACATATTGTAGCGAGGGGTTAAACCATGAAAACAAGTAACGCACACATTAACTCGTATATTTCATCGCTTGCTGAATGGCAGCTTGTTATTGCCTTGCATTTATCATAACTGCAGACGCATGAGTGTTTATCACGGGTCTATATGAAACTAAATACCTTGTTACTGCATGAGTAATTTCTCTGTCGGGTACTTATCGATTCCGTCAATAACTGAGTTCAATATATAGGAATGACAGTCACTTAATGGTAAGAACGGTATACAAATACAATTGGGGTTTGCAGAATTATCGAGTTTGAACGATGTACTAATGATTATGTAACGTAATCATTTTAGAAAATAAAGTGTTAAGATTTTTTCACCGATTATTACAATGATTATTACAATGATATCGCGACGGAGGTTAATAAAAGCTTTAATTAAGGTCAGGTATATGTATCAAGGCATATGATGCATCAGATGCATGTCACAATTTAAATATTAAAAATTACTGTTTCTATTTCGAATATGTACTGATATAAGCATGACAAACTGTAAAATATCTTATATAGAAGCAACCCTCATCCATATTCGTAATCTTTATAACATGGTTTAAATAATACCGATGAATAATTCCCAAAACCCCTTGTTTTTTTTTCATCGTTTGGGAGATTAATTCTACTTAAAGAATCATGACATTTTGTCGATACCAGGGAGATGGAATCTTTTACTTTCCGTTGTGTTTCTTTTGATATTTTCATGGTGAAAGATAACAACAGAAAACCCTTATCATTTCAGCAACCAACTATACTTTTACAAATTACCCTCTCAACCAAATAATATCAAGAAAATAACGAACTAGTAAGGCAAAACTAGTCTGGTTCAATATTTTTTTAATATGTTATTTGATGATAATATTGCGGTTACTTTACAACTAAATGGCATAATTGTGTCTACGAAAACGTATATCATTACTGTCCAGGAGTTATTGCACCCGCAAGGTCTTTAAGGCTTATACGTCAGCATTATAAGCTTAAGCGAGAGTATTCGCAAAGATTAGTCTAATAATACGGCAAACGACCCTCGGGAACCACAAAACTTTGGAATTTCTGCCGTATTTCTGAAACTAACTTTAAAGTATTACAATAACCTATAGAATAAAGGCAGAGGTTTCTTGTCTGAACTTGGAAGTATGCCTCCCTATTGGAAGACTTCTCACTCTTTGAGTGGAAATCTGCCAGGTTGCACACTGAACATTCCTGACGAAAGATGTGACTACGTATTGTAGTGTTATAGCAGTATAGTATTTACATGCACCCTATTTATGCATATCATCAGGACAATGGTTGATCATGCAGGAAATATTTGTATGTACAGATGCAAATATCTTTTCATATTTCCTATATACTCTCTACATGAATTTACTCACGACCTGAATGACAGCCTGTTATTGTTTTATACTGATAGAACATGAGATCCACACTGTGATTATTATCACAGTTTTATCACTATATACGCAACCTCGTGTTAGAGACTGGGAATAACTCTGTTATTCGGAATAGGAACAGGGGAGCTCTCAGCTCCCTGTTAGGAGCTAATTATGTCAACACAGTTCAGTATGGAAATTGCGATCACTAACTCGTGTAAAAGGGATTAACGTGTTCGCAAGATGCAACATCTTGACCATACAAATGCCGTAGACTTATGATGTATATAGGTGACTGAAGTCACGGTTCTACAATTCCTCACTAAGAATATAAATGTAGAATTCGTTCAATTCCGTGTTATAACGTATATTCTCTTCCTTTTTTTCCGCGAAGAATATCACACGCAGACAACTTGATTTCAGCCGCTAATAAACTATGTCGTTTCCAAACGGAACAGAATCAATTTGAAATAACTTACCACAGCTTCGATGACGTTCAGCTGAACGAGTTAATTGACCTAGAGTAAATGAGAAAAAAAAAGTTTAAATGAATATTTGCACGAGATTTTACTATAAAATAATTGGTATTACAACCCGGAAGTTTGAAGCAAATTATTAAACATTTGAATAGCACCGTTTATGAAAATGATAAGTTGTGCAAATAGACAATTGAACGATGTAGACAACAACGGCATTATCCTTAATTGATTTGATTTGATTTTCAATTCCTGATGAATAAAACGCACAGGATGAAACATGTATGAACCGGTTTATAACAAAACCTTAAAACTATATTGTTTTTTACATTTTACAGGAGAGTTGCTGGTGACGATCGTTAATTATTTAAAACACATCGGAATAGTCGCCAGAGTTACGTCAGCATTCAAAGGAATAGGAACATTAACAAATGTACAGTCCAATGACTGACACCAATAATCTCGCACAAGTGGACAACTTCTCCTAAGGTATATTGTTATTTTGTTGAAAGCAAAAGTATAGCATTTTAATGTAACAGATATACGATGTTGCATGTTACTACATGAAAGCCAAATTTAAGCTTTGGTTATGAACGTTTTCAAGGTTGTTGATATACGAACGTTTTCAAGATTGTTGATATCCGAATAAGTTTTCGGAATATTTGTACTTGATACCGTTAGGTGATATGTTCTTGCATGTGTTTGCTTCATGCAAAGTCAACACATGGACACGTCTGTTGTACCAATTTTCTATAATTCGTCTTTTGTACTACTGTATGTGATCACGCTTGCGTATATGTGTGAATCCACGGCTGAGAAAAACAAACGGGTTTTGTAATTCCCTGTAGCACTTAGGAAAAATTGGCATCGGTTTCAAAGCATATGTTCATTCGTCGGTTAACCATTAAATATTGCAAAGCAACGTATCTTAATCTAATGTCATTGAGATACCCCACTAAGGTGGATATTTTTCTTCTTTGGAAGAAAGCCTATTTAAAGCCATATGACAATGGACTTTCATTTTGTCAACTTATGATACCATAGTGCAAAAAAAAAAAAGCCGTAAGTTTCCTTTGTATCTCAAATTGTTGATGGTGAAAGGTAATGGCACAAACTTCATCATTGCAGCAAGTAAAAATAAACAAATACCATCTCAACCAAACAAATAAGAACGCAATGGATAAAGACATACATTAAATGTTAAATCACTATACCCTTGGTTCCTTGGTGTCATTTCACACTTTTAGTTTCAAGACTTTCGTCTAACATATGAAGGATCATTTAAATAATATTTTCCAAATGGATTATTCGTAGCCGATTGAGGGAGCTGTTCATCATAAACATCTCTACAACACAGTATAAAGTTGATGGTGGGGTTGCTTCTCTTTCAAACGAGTGATAGTTAATGGTAGCGTCTCTAATACAACATTCTACATTCTGAGCTCGTAATTGCATCCACAGTTTACTGCAATATGCAGCTGTTTTTCCTTTGCTCTCATAGTTTTCAAGATGACTGCAGGTTTTTCATATAGACAAATAATTTCTGACTTTTTTCTTTAAAAACATTCTTATTTTTTTTTAAGATGTATCGATTGGATATTTATCATCCAACTCCCCACGGTAGAATTTATGGCTGAATCATACTAATTAGTGTGGTAATTTTAAACTTCTTAAAATTTCATGTAATTAAAGTGATTAAGTTTTAATTATTAATAGGAGGAGGATATGCATGTTTGCACGTTTTCATTGATAATTCATTTTCATGGATTAGACGGTCTTATTTGAGACAATAAAAGGTGACTATATTAAAATTATTTGTTCTGTATGATTTATCTCTATGCCAATAATTCCTTACCGATCACACATCAAGTAATAATAACCTGGGTCATTATCTTTAACAGATACAAGGTACAACTGCAAATACCTCTGCGACAAATGAGCGTGACTATAGGGAATAAATTAAAGCGTTAATGGTGCAGATAATATCATGCAATTTACCAATACAAAACGATGTAATTGGGTTCTTAGTTAAATGTCCGTTATACTACGTCATCAATATGTTGAGAAATCCCTCCAGTTTTGATGGAGTATTTACGGTTTGTCATCTTTCATGCATGGGGATCAAATCGAAAATAGATACGAGTAATGTCATTATAACACAGATAATCAAAAGGAACAATAAACTTAGGAATGCATATATTAAAGTTCAAATAGGTTGGTTTCAATGGTTATGGAGTAAAACACACGTTTTCCTTGTTTGATACATAATTTCCTTCTCTTGGAACTATCAAATATCTTACCTAATGATCCGATTTCTGCTAATAATTGAAAAGCAAAGCACCCAGGGCAGACTTTATAATAATAACTGTAGCTATCTGTAAGCCCCATATTTCTGACAAGGAAAGTAAATAATAAGTGCGTTCCGTATACTTGTCACCATACTATGCCACATTAAGTCTGGCATAAATATATGTTACACATTATACACATGATAAACATGTTTACAAGATTTTCAGGCTTTGACCTCTTTTTACCTGCACCGAGAACAATATGGTTCCTATACTTAATACTATTGATCCATGTATCAAGTATGACTGTAAACCACCACATGTGCACTTTTTTTATTACTAAATACTTAATCATACCACGTACTAAGATTTCAAAATAAGATACCGATATTGCTTACTTCTTAGATCTCATAAGTTCAGCATTAAAACTCACTGAACACAGTATTCAAAAAGTGCTTTCTTAATTGTGGGTACTTGGGCTCAAAACCATTACTCCGCATCGAGGAAGTGTAAATTAACCAATGATGTCTCATTCCAGAAAAAATTTGAAGGTACAGCTAGGAAATTTTAACAGTGGAGTCTGGTAAAATATATTATCTTTGATAACAGACATGTATCATTGCACCGCATCACAGCAAAATATACGCATAGTCATAGCTTGTTATTGGTTCATAGGCATATAGTAGCAGTTTTGGTCGGCCAATTCTCTTTATCGGTTACTCTTATAATTTTGAGCTGTCAACCCGCAGTACAGCAAGGGATATTTTCAAACATAAGTCTATTGTGCATAAAAATGCTTTAAAGGAACGTTTTTGTCAAGTTCTGCTGCAGTGCTTTTTACGTATTGCTATTTTACAAACTTTAAGTGTTTTTCCATTCCAAGGACTCTTGAGGAGAATACACATTACACCGTTGTATATACAACTCCAAGATGTCTGTGTGACTTACTCCACTCACTGGACATTTAAATAGCCATGGAGCCATGACATGAGTTAGACAAAGACATAGAAAATATTTTATAATCACCTTGACACATCCTACACATCACAAGGCGTAGACATTCGAATTTTCTTCACACCCATTTCCGGCAGGAGAATTTTGGTTCTATAGCAATACATGTGTAATCGACTTTATATCCATCCCGTTCATAATAATGTATCTGTTGCGTGGACACAAACATTAAGTACACATTTCAATCAACATGTTAAGCATCCATTATGTTTTTCCGTCAGTGTGCTGTCATTAATATTAAATTCAGCGTATTCTCCTACTTGAACCACTACGCATTATAGTTGTAGTGAAAATCAATCAAGTCACTACCAGGTTTACCGTCAAGACAACGGATGGCCCAAACAGAGAACTACCTGTTACTTTTTAAGAATAGTCAATTAGACATGAATTCAGCTTTATCTGTTGAATGCGCCAAACCAAACGTTTGCGCCAAACCATGCGCCAAACCAAACGTTCTGTTTCATCAAACAGACAGCATTCTCAGTGGCAAGGACAGAATGAATATGCACGAGTTGTAGTGTTCCATTGTTATCCAACATGAAATTTACTCCTGCCACCGAATTGATGCCATTTTCAAAATGGCATGTCCCAAAACAGAGATCTTGTCAAGCGTGTTACACAGTGCTCTTTGCGCATCCAATAGAAAATTGTTCTAACGAACTGATCTCATTCTCAATCCCAGAGATGAACTTGATTATCCAATATAAAAAGTATTCCACGAAACTGTTCCCAAACTTCCGTCCCTGAACAGAGGGCGCATTGCAGTATACTGTGGCTGTCCAACTTTAAAATTATTCCACGAACTGACCCCATTTCCGATTCTACAACAGAGGTTAAGTTAGGCGCGTTACAGTTTTCCTTGAATGTCCAACTGAAGAAAGTAAATGTTATGTACAGCATGAACGTTCTTCCAACGACCCGAGTCCATTCTCAGCTTCAGAACAAGTTCATGTCACGCCTGTTCCAATATATCGTTTGCTATGGATTACGTCAGAATACCGGAATAGACCTATACAAAAGCGTAATCAAAAGACGCGAGCTGAAGGTACACATATAACTACCAAGGAGTTGTTATGGAACTCCCTGTAACTACTCACATTGCAATCAACCGTATACAACTCACTCTTTCAGAAGTTCAATCAGACAACAAAAAAGCAGATTAAGTAGTTTAATCAAGAAAATGTCGCACCTCTGTGTTGTAATCATTTCATTGATGAGCATTCGTCAATTGAATATATTAGTTGTTAGGGGGTTTTTTGAAATTTTTTTTTTTCTTTTCAGATAATTACTTCTGCAATTAACGCATTCTTTCTGTGTACCAAGTTATCCGGTACTGTTTATTAGAACTTACTGTTAGAGAAGCTTACCCGGTCAATAGGCAATATAGATAAACCTTTTGATGGCAAATCATTTGGTTTAAGCGGTGTTTTCAGTATATGATAAACACCCTTCATGAACAAAGAAAACGTAAGCCGATCAGGCTTTTTCTTTTAGCTATACACAAAGATATGACGCATACAATACTTTGAAGATTTAAAACCAAGTTCCAACTGAACATGAATTACCATCGACTTTATAGTTCTGCTTCCTTTCTTCACTGAGGTATCTTATAGAAAAGTCACTGATAGGCATATCATAATAAACATTTGAGAACACTTTTTTAAATGTATTGATACAATTCGGGAAAAACCTGTCAGGTGTTATTTGGACAAAAAGCCTACAAATTCGCATGGCTGTAGGAAAGTATAACTGTGTCGGATTGCTTGGAAAGTTCAGCAAATGTAGAACGTTACTGTGACTAAAGGCGTTAAATTAATAATGAACATTACTCCTTTAGGGCGCTTCTTTGTATGATGCTAGAAACACCTGCTTCTAATCCGTCTAATCCTATTTGATAGGCATTAAGTTAAAGGTATACGTTGACAATACCAGGATTATTGTCGAAAACAACACACATAATTCAAATGAGTGAACTTCGTTGTTTTCTCTTTCTCAAGCGGCTCACTGCGTGAGCGAACTTAGTCGTATAAGATTTATTAGTAACAAAGAATGAATGAAAGTGACATTCTTAGGCTGAACCCTTTACCAAATGTGTTTTCTTTTAATTTAGATCGCCGTTTTGCCATAAGATTGACAAAACAGATCTGCAATCATTGCACAATATTGAGGGCGTTTACAGTTTCCCTGCAATTCCTGGAATTCCAGTGGGTAAAAAACAATTCTTCAATTTTACTTCACTTGAAGAAATTAAAAAAAGCGTAAAGTATCTGTCAGCTTATGTCGCGAGAACGAGTGGGCGGGGATGGGGCGGGGGGGGTGGAGGAGTCTAAAATCCGCAAAGTATTGTCAGTTGAGCAAATGGTTTCAGAGTAATAATGTCCATGTTAAAATGCAAAACTGTTATTGATGTTCTCATTAAGCAAAAGCCTCTCTCGAAGGAATGCAAGTCGCTTAACTAACAGCGGTGTATGGCATAACGTACATGGTATGCCAATGAAAAGCAGTTTTACTAGTTTTGCGATATTACCGATCTTTAAAGCGTATAGAACTTGTGGATTATGCGCTATATAAATAACGGCGTAATAATAATAATAATATTAATAATTTATTGAAAATAACTTTCTGGAATATTCCGGAATAGTTCTTCAGCCACTCATTCTTTCATTAACACTAATTCTTAACTCTAAACCAACCTCCGGTATCCATCTTCTTGACGAGGGGTAGTGGTTACATAAGAGCCATTTGCGCGAAAACCTTTCTTAAAAAGACCCAAGTTCAGCTACGTTGCCTATCGTATTATTATCAAACTGAAATAAATAACAGACGTAAAAGGATTTAAAGTGAAGATGCAGTCAGCAATGACTACCTAATTGCTGTTACAACGCGCATGCCGGTTGACATTAACACTATATATAAATTGATTATATACGACCATGGAAACTTCCCCAAATTAGTGTATGCTAAAATGGAGATCGACTAACAAGGCAAGATAAAATGTAAACCAAGAGTTTTTAAGCTCAAACTTATATACATTTCGTGCTTTGTCTATTAAATTTTACAGAAAAGGTTATTATCATTATTTATTTACCTTATAGAACCACTTGTTACCTTTGAAAAGATTAAGGAAGTAAAAGAAATCCAAGAAAGTAAAATATGACATTTCGGACCAAATATTTTCGGCGTTTGACTTTTAGCTATACTATATCACCAATACACAAATCAGTTCAATTGTTTCTGGAGAGTGAAAATAGGTACCGTAATTCTAAACAGTGACAGTAATAATTAATGAAGTCCTGACTGTAATAAATTTTCTTTTTTCTTTATTAATTGGTATTTATTTTTTTAGTATACCCAACGCCGGCGAAAAAGAAGTACAGTAGCATATGCGACTGCAACGACCATGAGTTGATTTGTAACATTTACAATTTTCTTCGAAATATACCGATCAGTATCAGTCTGTTGTAGTATCTAACCCGGAAGGCATTGTCTCACCAGACTCTTCTATACATGAAACGATGAAATGTGTTCCATCTATATAATTTATTAACAATTACTTTTATTTACCACAATGACAAGTTGACATGCAATTCAACCGTGTAATGAAATACATATTCTAGTTGCTTTAAGATTGGCAATTCCAAGACACAGTATATATACACAGAATAGTTACCGTACTTCTTGTATTGCTGCGGGTATTCTCTCTATTACTTATAACCATTCAATAACACTCGATGATGACTTTTCATATTGATATTCATTTATATGAACCGATACGGCAGTAGGGTCGCCTTGGGAAAATGAAAACTATATGGATACTGTTTCACGAAAAAATTTAAAAACATACAGATTAAGCATAATACACAGATGTTCAAACAATTAACACGTTTGCACGTATTCATCAAAAGGAATATGTCATTTCAAAAGTTAAACAATACCTCAATCTGTTACATAATTCTATTCTTATACTTTATAAAGTTCTTTGTGACTACGCAGGGCATGATCTTTTGTTAATGTCTTCCAGCTAGCTGGAACAGACGCTGGCTTGGATTCAAATTTTTGTGAGAAGTATTTATTGCATGTTACCATCACCCATTTCCAGTAGTCTGCTGGCTCGCCATATTTCATAGCAGCTATATCCCAGTCGGGAAATTCGTTAGCATATTTCTTGTACGGTTTGTATTTTGTCTCGGTTTTCATTCGGTATGTCCAATACGACTTACGAGCTACTAGCATCGTACAGGGCTCTCGAGAAAGAAGTTTCGTTTCGACGTTACGAAACCCAGCTAGTCCTTGCGGATAATGGGTAATAGCTTGATGGAGATGATTTTGCCCTTGCAAAAAACAGTTAGCTTTACAGAAAGGACAGACTTGTTCGCAGCCCTGTAGATGATCGAGAATATTAAATTGGATATCAATTTTCATCTTCGATAGCAAAACCATTGCACTATCTTTGTTCATGGCAGCATTTAACTGAAGTTCTTGTAGAATATCTTTCCGAAGATTCTTGTCAATCAGTGTGTGCAGTATTTCGGTGAAACTAGACGAATAAACTGTAGTATCGTCAGAAATTACAAACGCTTGTTGGAACTTTACGTTATCAGCAACATAGGGTTGTTTCAACATCATTTCAACCCACTGGGCTAATGTTGGCTTCCGCCCCTGCGATCTCTGTTGCTGCAATTTCTCTGCGACAGTGACCAAAACAAGTTCCATTGACTCAAGAAATGGTCCTATAATTTCTTGACATATTTCACGCACCCAAACAGTTTGCGACACAAGTGTTTCGATAATTTTGTCTTGCAACCACTTTTCGATGAATTGATCATTATACTGTATAAACTGATAGTATTCTTCCGGGTTTTCTCTACGACAAAGCTCTTGTAGAACTTTTCCTATCATTATTTTCTTATCATTTAAATATGAAATGTTCCGTAATTTACGCAGAAGTTTCACGTTCAGCTCATCGATAACCAAATCTAAGCAAACCGACAATAAATCTAAATAAGCTCTACTGGGAGCCGACTTTTTCTTGACTGTCGCAACAAAATAACTGTAAAAATCTTGACGTAATTGTCTCTCTTCTGCCTGAAATAATAAAGTGGGGGAATATTTCTTGCTCAGCTGATTCTGGTTATATTTGCAAACCTTCGCAATTTCTTCCTTTGAAGCTAGCAAAGCATTGACAACGACTGTATCATTGAGATTTTGTTTCTTCAATTCATCAAAGAGCAAACTCAAAATGCCATCTACCTTGATTCGGTTGAAAGGTTTCAAACGGTATTCTCTCCGAAGCAGTTTAAGCTGAGTAGTGAGCAATATAACAAATTCCTTGCCATAACTTGGACTGTTGTCTTTACTTCCAAATATGCCATCCAATACCCTTTTCCCGTATCTCTTCAAGATACCAGTTTCCTCCTTAGCTTTCCTTTCTACGACCATATTCAGTGTCTTGCTGAATGGTGAATTCGTTAATAGCTTCGTCACGCTGTTTTCGCAAGCAAGGTCAATAGCATCGCTGCTGATTGTGTGTTGTGAATACTTGCTCTCGATATCTGAACATTTCAGTCGCCAAAGATCGTCAAAGGTGTTACTTAAGAATTCGTCTACTTTCTTCCAATCCTTTCGAGGATTTTCAGAACGGACTTCTAAAGCTTTTTCCCTAGCAGCTTTTCTCAATTCAAATTTGGCGTTCTTGAAAAACTGCGGAAGAGAGTCCAATTCATTTTGCGTTTTGAACTGGTATTCAAGATTTTGCTTGATTGCTCTCTCTATATCACGTGCAACATCTTCCGCGTCCTTTTTAATACTCGTCTCTCTCCTCTTTACCTCCTCTTCGTCGGCGTGTTCCTTCACATAAACATCTATTGCATCAGTAACCCTTTCCCATTCTTTCCTTACCGTTTTCTCTAAGCTTAATAAGAAATTATGCCGATTGCTTTGGCTGAAATCATGCAGTTCATTTTTAAGTTCCCATTCGACCATATTCGTTCTCATGGTTCCGATCAACTTATTTTGCTCGAAACGAAAACTTTGATGGCTTAATATATCAAATGTGTTCTGAAAATGAAACACAAAATCTTCCTCTGATACTGCGATCCAAACGTCACTTAAGAGCGAAATGAATTTCTCGAATGTAAATTTGGGGTTGAGCTTGCTGTGATTATCTTTAGATGAAAACATGTTAGTCTTCAAACTTTGAACTTTCTCACTGTAAGCGCTATTCGGAGGGGACATAGGACCCATCCACAGACATGGGAAAAATTGTAGATCATGTTCCTCGATAAGTGGGAAAAGATCCGAAAATTCTTTGACATTCTCTACCTGTTCTTCTCTCGCTGCCGCGAGAGTCGCTTTGTTTAGGGCCTCTTTAATAACAGCCATGTTTGACTGGTTGCTTCCAGCGGCTCCTATGTCCCCTACTCTCTGTTGAATGATACGGCAATGAGATACGAGTTTAACCTGCTTCATTCTTATCAGAGCGTGCACAACAATTTGCAGGATATCAATCATATCTTTACCAATAGTTTCTTGTCCAATGTTAAGTAATGTGAGGTCTCCAACGCACATCGCTAAAGTTGCTATTGTATTGTCAAATTTACGATCATTGTTCACTGTACGGTCGGGAGATTGTAGGCCTTCGGTATCTATGACGACGAGATACTCAAATTTAAAGTTCTCCTGACATTCACTACTTACTTTCAGTAATTGCAAGAATAGACCTCGGGTACATCGACCTGCACGCACAGGAAACCTCACCCCGAACATGCTATTAAACAGAGTGGACTTGCCACTACTTTGAACGCCAATGATAGATAAAACAAAAATGTTCGGATTGTTGAGAGTTTTACTAACTGAATTCAAGACTCCACAAATCCAATTGATTGGAACGTAAGCGCATTCGCCATCTAAAATCTCCATTGGATATCCATTAATTAGTAACGTAGCCGCCATATCTGTCAGTCTTTTGTTTACCGGATCCTCGTGATTTGCCTTGCTAGCGATGTTTGCTTCAAACAATTGTCCAAATTCCCGAATAAAGTGTTCACAAGTTAAATGTATCTGACTAAACTGCTCACTCGTTTCTTTTAATATTTGCTTGATTCTATCTTCCTTTTCAGCTCCCTTCTCGGCTGCGTTAGAGACTTTCTCCACTGCAGTGATAGTACGTTTGGAGTGTTTTAAGAAAGCATTGCATTCATCAATTTTTGCCATTAGTGGAGGTACTGTTGAACTGTTTAATTCTTCAATATACGATTGGAAGAGAGTCATAAAATAATGTAAGGTAGTATCGCTTTCCCTGTTCGATATTTGTCGTAGGTTATTTTGTAATCGTTGCATTTGTCCCGATAAACCTTGCGCGCTTTGACGATCTCGTATCTGGCTCTTCTTTTGTCTTTTCTGTTCCAACTGATTCTCAATTCTTTCATCAGTCGTCGACAGTGGTTCCTGGTCAATCTTTACCCATTCTAGCCAGTCCTTGTGCAATGTCAATGACTCCTTAATTTTCTTAACGTTGGCAGAGAATGAAGGGTCTGGAAATACTTCTCTAAACAGCTTGCGCGCTTCCTTGTAACAATCAGTGTCTTCGTCTATCTCGATGTCACCACCACAAAACTTATGCCATTTGTCTATACTTTTGTAGTCTGCACTGTCAGAGCAGGAACATGCTTCTAATACTTTTAGGCAAATTTCCTTGCTAAGGTCGACGCTTCTGTCATTCTCCGTATCGAACTCTATGCAGTTATCGTCGCTTCCCCGCAATCTAATCTGCTTCTTAGATCTTACTGATCTCACATAGGTAGTCTTCTGTTTCTGAGTTTGCGTTGATTTCGAATTCAGATATATAATAACTACCTTTGGAAACATATTTCTTATGGCGTCGATGTCTTTAGCATACCTTTTTACATCCGCGTTATCCACGAAGAGAAACACAGCATTGGCTACTTTGCACAACACTTTTGTTTCGTTAATACGTTCTCTCGAATCCCCACGAAGATTCAAGAGCAAAGTCGGCTCATTTAGACTGTCCTCTTTCCTACCATGTATTGGTAGATACCATTGTGCTTCTACTGACCCACTAGCAAAAAAAATGTCTTCCTTCTCGTCTTCGTGGGAAAGAAAGTAACGGTAGCTTTCATAGCCCTGTACTCTGCCCAATAAATCGTTCAATACGAGTGATTTAGAAATGGGGATATCACCTACTCTTATGAACGCTGTGGTGAAGATGGGGGTACTGATCATATTTCTTTCGATGGCAAACGACCCTTCGTTCTCTTTCCACATCTTTACGATACGCCGTAAGGCCCAGAGCAGCAACACTGGTTTACCCATTACATTCAAGCTCGGAAGTAACACAGTGACTGCTAGTTGACAAGCTGACAACTTTTCCATGATATGCTGCCTTAAATGTGGATCCGAGCAGTGAAATAATGCAAATAGAAAGTCTCTAAAACTACCATGTTGGAGTCCGATATTCTCTCTCCAAACCACCCTGCAATCGAATGAAGTCAATTTAGTGATAAACAATAGAGCTGGGTTGTTCTGCATAACATCAAGTGTTCTAACTTCTTTCACGTACGTCAACGTCAGCTTACATGGATAGTAATCGACAAGACCTGAATCAGTCATAAACGTTTTCAGGTCTTCTTCCTTTTCACGTATACCAGAAAAGTCTCCACCTTTTAAGAAGAGCAAAAGCAAGAAGCAAAAGTCACTCATGGGGAACTCCAAATGACGTCACAGCTGCCATTTACAAACTTGGCTAATTAATTTTTGATAAAAAGGTTTTTTATTTGTTTCGCTGCTTTCATCAAATAATTCTCATGATAGCAACATTAATGTAAATACGTCAACTGCGGTTAACTCTACCATTATATTGACACATTTGTTGCCTTTAACTGTTCTGTGTTAAGTATAATACCACTACGGTATTTGGATATGCATTATATACTGAATAACATGTTAGTAGTTAAAAGAATAATCCACGTCAAAATTTCTTTTTGATATGTTAGAGAGGGACATTATCTAAGCATTGTAGTGAAATTTGCATTCAATTCCTATATACCGCTTTAGAGATATTGACAGTTGAAGTTATCTGATATTCTACCAAAAGTGAACTTGTAGCAAACAGGTTTGATGTCATAGTTGCACACAGGGACGTAGCTAAGGCCTGATGAT
>KN885730.1:37462-63618 GCA_000934455.1 Apostichopus parvimensis | reverse complement strand
TTTTGTATTCTACCACTCCTGAGTGTTATTATTAATCCTTGGATATATACCTGCAGAAGTCAAGACTTTAGAGCAGCATTCATGAGACTCTACAAATCAGCCAAGTTATGCTGCAAGGGAGAACGACCTCCTAGCAACAGAACCAGGAGAGACTCGAGATTCTCTGATGGATTGAGCCGCACAAACAGTATGATCGGTAACATGCAACATTTACAAGCCCTTTACAGTGATGCTTACTATAGACAGAAAATCCAGAATAACAACAGACCGACGACATGCCCTCCATCTCTGACTCTTCAATCAGTCTCTAAGTCTGTTCAATCTATACAGCCAAAGGCTGACCCTAGTCAGGTAATTGGACCAATTGGTGACCCATCGTAGCTACGGTAAATGGGGTGTGTGGGTGGAGGTGGGATGGGTGGGTGTAAGGAGAGGTTCTATTTTCTTCATTTCAATCAGTCTCTAAGTCTGTTCAATCTATATTGCCAAAGCCTGACTGGTCTCCAGTAATTGGGCCACTGTGGTTAGGTAAAGGGTAGAGTGGGTGGAGGTGGGATGGGTGCATGTGAGGATAGGTTCTATTTGCTTCATTTCAATCAGTCTCTAAGTCTGTTCGATCTATATTGCCAAAGCTTGACTGGTCTCCAGTAATTGGGCCACTGTGGTTAGGTAAAGGGTAGAGTGGGTGGAGGTGGGATGGGTGCATGTGAGGAGAGGTTCTAATTGCTTCATTTCAATCAATCTCTATTAGTCTGTTCGATCTATATTGCCAAAGCTTGACTGGTCTCCAGTAATTGGGCCACTGTAGTTAGGTAAAGGGTAGAGTGGGTGGAAGTGGGATTGGTGTAACTTTCACTTGATGCAAACAAGATTAGTTTTGAGGAATATCCTTTTCTTTGAAGGAGTGTTTTCCTGAACAGCCAAAGAAAGAAACTAAATTACTTTTCATTTTAGTATGTAAGAATGGATTCAGAAGTAAACAAAGGAAACGGTGCAATGTTGCCGATTGAAGTTGTGTATGAAAATTAGACAGACTCAGTATTTCTCATTACCTGTTTCAAAGAAATGCTAAATTATGAAGACTTTCAACGATCGGTCATGTCTGCTTTCTTCAATTAGGGCTGCATTCTTCTTCACTCATTTAGTTTCCTCCGATTCAAGAAAAGGTAAACAGCACATATTTTGTTGAATTGAATTCCACAGTTTACAACATTTTCTTTTCATATTTTATATTATTAGCATGACAAACGTCACATACTGTCAGAGATATGAATGCCCAGTGGTGTATGAAGCATATCATTGAAAAGTTACATTTGTGCAGGTGAAGAACATATTCTAAGGGGCCTAGTGAAACTAGTTTTCCAATTCTTATAGCGATAACAGCATCTGACGTTGACATGTTTTGCAGTAGAAATATATGTGGTGACTAACAGTGATGATTTCTACTATCAACATCGTGAGAACGCAACGTACTGTAAAAATTGGATGAAAATTTCACCAGGATGCTAAAAATTTGTTCCACTTTACATCAGTAGAATATAGATTTTTCTCTGGGCTATCCTATTAAATGCAATTATATGATTTTATTATATGAGAGGAGTTTTAAGTCCTACTTTAACATATAAACAGTACTGTATATAAACAGCATTGTCATGCAGCACATGTGTATCATAGCACTGTATATTAATGACAGGCTACCTACCATATTGAAGTTTGATATAACTAACCATTGATTTTATTGCTTCTTTAACCAATTTAACTACTAGAAACCAAAAGGGAGTGGATGAATTTGGTGATGGGATTTGATTTTTTGGAGGGTAGGGAAGGGGAGAGGGGGGAGGGAGGGAGAGACTGGAGGGGAAGTAGTTGGATGGATACCACTTAACCTTTTGTGACATGGGGGTATAGAAAACAAAGAGGGTAGAGGCAGCATAGTATTTTCTGCTGACTGTAGTACTTCATTCATGCATAGGACCAAATGTAACTGGATATTTGAAATAATCTGCTGTTTTCACTCAGGATTTGGAAAAGGATCCAAAACGTTCAGACTGTACTTGCAATCCTGTTTCTCTGACTGGGACAGTGCAATCTGTTTTAAAAATCAAATCCATTTATTTTAGTTGTTTAATGAGTCAAAATATAAGTTCTCATGTAAATTACTTTACCCAGAGATTTGAGTAACAGTTTCTTTCTTTGATTTAACATTCCTTTAATCATGATTCAAGAAAGGATTTTGTGCATACTATTCAAACCTTCTTTCCAACCAGATATCACCCATAATAGCCTCTTGTATTGTCTTTTTGTTGGAATGCTGCCTGTTTTTGTTTTAAGGTTGTTGAGATTTTCTGACTAATATCAGGAAGTTGAAATAGCTTATCAACATTTTAGCTGAAGCCAAAAGAAAACTTAATCATTCTAAATAAAATCTGCTCTGTTTTCGGTATAATCACTTGAGCTGTGAGTAGTATTATCGTCAATTATTCAAAGTGACGACCAACACTCTGCGCCATTTTGGAAAAGTTTATCTGATGGCATATAAAACACGATTAGAAAAGTTCTGAAATGAAATTCAACTGGCTACATTACTGGAGAGCCAGTCCACCCCTCCACTGAATCCCAACCTTACTATTCCCAAAGCAAAAAATGATTTACTTCTCTTTCCCAAATATGTAATTTGGTCTTTATTCTCGGTCATGAACAGTCATTAAGTAAATTTTAAGGTGTTATTATTAGTATTATTATTTTTTTTTCTTTCTTTGGTATAAATTTATCATGAAATGTCAATAGTTTTCATACAAAACAATATATTGTACAATATAAAAAGAAATCTTTCCATTTGAAGTTTTGTTTGTAATGTTGCTTCCGTAAAGACAACTACTTTTATTTTAGATTTGGATTGACCAAATTGTTTGATGTCTTGTCTTAATATTTAGAAAAATGACTGAAATCCCTTTGTGAATCCCTTTTTTGGCAGTTAGGTGTAGATAATTTGATATTTGTAGCAGAGCAGGTAAACCCTAAGGGGCATTTGTAGCAAACTGCTGGATGGATGTTTTTTCCCCCATGAAGAAAAGTCCCTTCATCAATTTGAATGATTTTCCTTGCTAGTAAGATAGCAATGTATTTGATGATCTCACCTCTCCTGTTCTGCAGTATACCCACCCATAAATATCTCCCTAAATTTCCCCATGCCCATCCCCTGCCCCCCCCCCACACCACTCCCATCCCCTCTAACCCACACAGACATTGCCTTCTGAAATCAAGAATCCAGTTTCAAAGCCTTCTCTATAGATGATAATACTGCTTTACTATATCAGCCTATCACACGATAACATCATACCAAGACCATCTTACCAACAGTCAACTGGCAATTTCTTTTCGTCCATTTATTGCATCAAACATGAAAAGGGAGGGAGATATTTCTCAGGAAAATGGCAAAGTAATTGAAGATCCCAAGACTTGATTGAGTCAAGTTCACACGTCCCATGCAATTACTCACTTGGTATGATCCTTTACCAGAATACAAACAAATTCACAAATGGCAACAACATTTTCAAGTTTATATGTATTTGTAAAAAGTGACAATGATTTTACACTCATCATCATACTAAAACATACATTACATTTACTTATGTTTTCGGAATAACCGAACTGTTAGCTGGTTACATGCCGCTGTAGATTTACATGTCACAAGGACATACATATAATCGAGGCTAAATGACTTCTTTTTTAATTTATAATAATAGCATCATTTTCTAAATCTTAAATACAAACATTTCTTCCAAATCATATTCTTTCCCCTTCATATTTCGAATGACATCGTGCACATCACAGTCTGAGATATATACAAACATAGTTTGTGCAATATGTTGACAGTAGGCTATATTTGGTCAACAAGTCAAGGCTATAAGTGACCTTTTCTATGATATATTTTCCATGTTAAAAGAAAACAATTCAGTATATTGTAAATGTAATCAATTTGATACATTCATTTTCTATATACTTAATTAGAATCTTAAAATCTGGCATATAATATGATCACACAAGTTTAATTCACACAAACATTTAGCAAAACTGTACGTGAACATTATTTCATAATCAATCTTTCTGAAATAAAGTTTGAAATATTTTAAAATTTTATACAGGCATGAAGTGTCAGCTCCAACTTGTCCATGAGCATTATGTTTATGGGGTTTGTGAAAACATTTTAAACTTTGACCTTTCACATTTTATGTTAATTAATACAATTCCAACATGGCTATGACAGATTTAGGCATTTGCATAATACTCAAAACAACAGTTTGTCATAGAGGCACAACAGCACGTGCTCATGTATATATGCCCACCACGTTGTAAGCTCATCTGGTGAATGGTTTAAAACATTTGTAATGTCCCCAAAACAGTGTTTGGTATAAATGACCTCTGACCTTTATTTTTTAGACGCTCACTGATTAAAGCACAAGAGCCTTTGCCCATTTATAAATCCACACACTTGTTACACGTAAGTGTTGAGAAAAAAAATGTGACCTTTGACTTCCAGTGACTGTGTGACCCTCACGTTTAGCGTTAACTAATTATATATTAAAATTGAAGATCTAATTTTCTGTCCGGTATGACGTTTAGTTAGCTAGTTTTTAGTGCTAATGACCTTTGACCCCATGATGTTATGACTCACAGAGGTACAACAACCCATGCTGGCATACATCCACCAAGTTTGAAGATCATCATGCTTACAGTTGTAGGGAAGTTTTTGCCAAACTTTTATGCCACAGAGTTGACCAAGTTTGATCCTTGTTTTCCTCTGACCTTTGACCTAATTATTACAGTCGTAAGTCACGGAGACACTTTACATACTACGCCCAGCGTTGCACCTACGAAATTATTGGACACTTTTTTTATTAACAAAGACACATTGTCTCCCAATCAGTACTTCAAACCACTTTATTGCGTCTCCCAACCCCACCAACCCACCCACACCTACACTTACCTTCCCCCATCCCCATACACTTTTATACGTAAACCAAACCAAATTTCAGTTCAGTGTCACAACGGAGTGACAGTGTGTATTGGATAGTAATTTAAATTCTATACATAACATGTCACTACAAGAAGGGCTGTTATTTTTAGAGGTGATAACGTGTAATATGTAGTCGTTTACCAAGGTGCTGTTTCTATAGGTAGGCCTATGTCCTTATTAGTGTTACCGAATGCAATAACGGAACCGATATCAATCAAATGAAATAAGATTCATATATCGGTTATTCGTCTTGCGGTAGCATTTCACGCAAGCATACCGTGTATCAAGATGTGCTGTGGATTTATTCACGCTAATCAATGTGATTAAATGTGACAAAATCAATGTGACTAAATCAATGTGATCAACGTGATAGTATGCCAAATAACGTCTTCAAACAATTTGGCCACGGTTGACGATATAAATAATTCTTTGTCATCAAAGTATGTAGTGTTTGACGCAAATATACAAAGGTTTGTATTAACAGCAAGCAACGAGTCTTGTATGTTGAAAATTACCAATAGTTTCCAGTGCATTTAAATTAGGACCTACATAATGATATGCCTACGCGCGGTGACGCAGCCTAAGGTTTTAATATCCCCAGCCCAAGTGCATACACTAATTTGCAGCAAAACATGTGTATTGGTAACTTGTAAGTATCAACAAAAATTGAAGAGATATGTCCGTCCCTAATTGTTAAACAAATGTGTACACTAAAATTGAAACTTCTGTAAACTATGAGCTAATTTCATGAACAACTTGAAATGGTTATATACTTGGTCATGTACAAATTGCTTGGAATAATTCAGAGGGTCACTGAATCTGACCATGGAGGTCTGTTTTACCTCCATGATCCGTCTGACAGGAGGGCAAAAAGTCAAACTTTACTGAAAACGTATATATGTGTATAGTCATGTTAAACATTGGTGCGCTAAAACAAGGATCTTCAATCTTCTGATATTGAATAAACATGGAATAAACCCCTAGAGGAGCAAATAACGAGACACTCCTTCCCATTTCTAGTGGTAATAGACATTAGGGCAGCATCACAACTGGTCTCAAACGTTGCTACAGGAATACCGTACTGAATGTACTGCGCCACATACGCAACCGCATCAGATAACCAGAGCACGAAAACGGACTTTTCTCTGCTCCCACAGACTGCTTTGGCCGACAATGTCGTCGTTTTTGGTCCACTCGGAGGTCGAAAGACTGTTTTGGTTTTCCCATCATATTTGTCAACAGCAAAGGCCTTCCCTTGGTCATCACAAAGGAGGTAGGTTTCCGTGGATGAGTGTGAAACAATTTTAGTAATTCGTTGATGACTTTCACCAACTATCGTTTCCCGCGCGTCGTTTATTTCATTGTCATATAATCGTATTTCATTCTTGCCGTTGTGCGAGATTATGATTCGTTCTTCTGCCTCATCTGCGGCTATGCTCTTTATAATAGTGCCGTGTGGTATCTTCATACCGTAAGAGTCACCTTTGTTTGTTGACATGTCATATCTAGTGATGACATGGCGCCATGCCATGACGATGGTGTTCTTTCCCAGTGAGATTGCATAGCAAGGGGTGAATGGCGGGAAATTCTGAATCGAAAAGTTTTTCCTCCATCCTAGGCTCCCATCTTTGTTTGAAATTATCACATATGTCGCCTGCGTTTCCCTGGAGATTGAGAGAAGTAACTTACCCGACGGTAACGTCACCATTCCAGTGATGGCGTCCTTTGCCTCATGAATCAGTCCGACATCCCAAGAGGTTTCTAGAACCCACTTGTGATTGCAACTCACGGACCCAATTGAGGGCGTTGTTCCAGAAGGATAAAATCGAAGGAACTGTCGTTTTATCCAGTCGGTGTCAAGTGTGTTCCCCTGTGTCGCAGAGGACACTTTTTGCAATTCTCCGAGATACTCACGACCCGATGTGATGGAAGATACATCTGCTGCAGCTTGGGACAAATACGACTCAGTTTTCGTTAGAATATCGACAGATCGTGCCATGTCTTTCTTCATCTTCTCTTCCATTAAGTTAAGGGCTGAGGATAAAACTCTACCCTTATCTTCAAGCTGAGAATGAAGTTGCATACCTTCTTGTTTGATTGATTCTATGAGTTCTTTAGAGACACTGTCGATTAAAATCTTGCCCTTTGAAATTTCTTGATTCACTTCTTGTCTTTTCTTTTCGATCAAATGTAATGCCTCCCGGTCTGAACTTGTCATCTCCGACAACGAACTCGTCTCTGTTTTCATTCCTTGTTTCAGTTCTGATACAACGTCCTCAAAGCTTTTGATGTGGTGTTGTCGATGTGCCGTGTTTAAGCAAGTATTACAAATAATTTTACCAGCGCAAGAAGTGCACGAATAATACAAAATCTCTTCGCGGTGTACAGAGCATTTCTGTGATCCAAGCCTTACCTTAGCGGTCTCTCCTTGGGGTGGAGAATCTGAAACATCTTGGGAATCAAGTGATACCACCACGTGACTTTGAAGTATCTTCATCTTCTCGTGTTGTGTAACACATGCTAAACAAATGACACATTGACAGGTCTTACAGAACTTTAGTAATTCCCCTGTATTTGAGCAAGAGCCACATTGATCAGTCACTTGTTTGTCTTTACCTTGAATCTCTTCAAGAATATTGTGAAGCAAGAAATCCGATTTTAGCATCTTGGCACCACCGGCAGGAACGTTCGTTTTCTGCCTACAACATGGACATACAATCACACCAACTTGCGCTTTTCCTTTTAAACAAAGTTCATCCAGGCATTGACGACAAAAGCGATGAAGACAGTCCAAAACCTTAGGATCTTTTAAAAGTTCCAAGCAAAGGGAACATTGCAGGGCTCCTTCCTTCAATGTCTTGAGAACATCCGTGGTTTGCTCTTGCGCCATTTTGAAACCACATACAGCAACAACCTACCAAATGAAACACATACTGTGACAAGCCTACAATAAAACATAAAATAGGCTGGTACATGTACTCTATAGGTGCGACTTCTGTACAGAATATGTATGCGGATCACTGGCATATATAGGCTATGCTAGTAATACTTCCTCTTTCATTGGCTTTAACGTATACATGGCTATTGTCAGATAGCACACAATATGGTGTATTGTTACTGTCATGATTTTGCAATGCATGCAAACTTTGAACTTTACCTACACGTTGTGTTTACACAATTTACGATAGTAAATACTACGACAGTAAACGAAGATGAGTTTGAGCAAGTTACTTGTGTATACAGTTTTCAAGGGTTACACGTGAAGATTACTCGTCCCTCCTTGATAATTTGTTATCCAATCAATTATGTTAATTACCTATGTAAATCTGACGCACAAGACTGCCAGCTGAGGGTGGGGGTGTGGTTGGGCATTATCCGGCGCTGCAGAGTTCCTCGACCAGTCACCCCCTCCCCCTGCTTGTCACCGAAGTATCGGTAAAACAGCGGAGAATCATCAAGCAAATCAAGGTTCTTAGGGAGGGTGAGGGGTAGGGAGGGGGGGCTCAAGTAGACTGAGAAGACATGTGTTCCAACAATGATTAAAAGTATTATTAGGCCTATATATGGATGAAAATGACGATAGTCCACTTAATTGTTAATATCTTGTAAGTTCTGGGCTACTGTCCTAGTTTTTAGATCACGTTATAGGGTCAACTTGAAGGGAAGGGTTGCGGGGGGGGGGGGGTATTCAGACAAACTTTCAGTAGTGCTGAAAGTGTCAGCTATTGTGGTTTAACACCGGTGTAGCGTGTAGACCTTCTGCCGGTGTGCCCGCTGAAGGGTCCAATGTGGGCCTATGGCCGACGTCCTGGAAAGGGTTCATGGTACGAATTCTCTGAAGTTCCTGAAATTTAGAACTATTATGAAGCATTCTCTAGCTCTCCTAGACCCACTGGCAAATACAAAATTAGTTGTATCCGTTTCGGTAAATTTACCTTTCGAAAATCATGCCTCCCAATTCCCGGTGTCTGGGCCCCTGAAGGTACACAGGTGGAACAATTCGAAACAGCAGAATCAAGTCGGTTTTGCTGAATATGTGTCGTAGCCCGTAGTAACGACCAGGGAGCTACTATTAGATGACGTCATGACGCTATACTTGTCTAGCATATACTTATAATATTTCGGATAGCGAAGATCCCAACCTTCTGGTCAACCTGGTGTTTTTATTGAAAACATTGAAAAGTCAATGACAAGGTCGGGAAACATCCTGTCGGAGAATTCACAATAATATAAGAGTAAGAGTGCTACCTGTGACATGTTGGAACAAATAATACTGCACTCAGTGAATTCCAACTCAGACTAGTAATAAGCAGAGCACATATCTGGTGTCTTTGCAGACCCATACATGATCTTTCGTTCCATTGTCAGTGAATACATTTGTTGAAGTAAGTTGATCTGTTACAGTGTTACTGTGACTGTGTTGGGCCAGTAGGCTACTGTACTATTACTAGGCCTAACTTACTAAGGTTGTGTCGGCTACAGTGAACATTTAAAATCAGAGAGATCGTCATGAGTCATGACCACTATCCTTTAAAAAGAATAATCGTGCTCCTAACTTCTGAAAATTAAAGTATTCCATCCATGCAAGGATTCCTAGATAGGCTAGGCTTACTACTACTACTATAGTCAGTATTGCGAAGTTCAGAACACTGCGAAGTTCGGACACCCCTAAGAAATATGATTTCACCATGACAACCTACAGGAAGAGCCAAATTTCACCAAAAAGTACGAAGCTACAGTTATTTTCTCTCCAAAATGACCTGTGTGCAAGTAAATACATATTTGTCAATAAAATGACCGAGATCAATGAAGTCTGTTATAATTACTGAAAGAGCAACTGCGCCACCAATTTTATCACCAGCGCCACACTGTGGGACTCTGTCCGAACTTCGCAATACTCTAGCAAAGAAATACCAGTTCAACAATCACGAAGAATCTTCTTGGAATACAACGTGAAAACAGTTTGCAGGAAAGAAAGTTTGGCCGTGTATTGTAATATAACACACTTCTCCAACCATATCAAGTATATTTTCAGGTGATTTATACCAGAAGATACAGTTTTGGGGTGTTTTAAGGCTTAGGTGTCCGAACTTCGAAGTGTCCATGCTACTACTATTAGTAGTACTAGGCCTAATTTTAACTAATATTAGGCCATATAACAGTACTTGGTTGTGGCTATTTTCATCCTGGGGGGGGGGGGGAGATAAGCATGGTGTGCTTGCTTGTTTACAGGACAACAGTCTGTGAGCTGTGAGACCCATCAAGCCATAAAGGAATGAAATTGTGTCTATGCATTCCATCTAAACAGTCAAATCTTGCTAAGCATTCAGATGCATTAGAGCAATTGCAGAATACCCCGCAACTAACACATACAGGGCTTTTTGAGAACGACAATACATTGTTTACAATAGGGACTTCTGGTCATAATCTGTGAGATTCAAGAGTTGTGGGATATTCTGCAATTAAGCAGATTCATTTTCTATCATAGTGTTGTGTATTGTATAAAAGACCAAGGAGCGTACACCCAAAGAAATGAAATATGTTTTGTCAATATATTTGTAAGCACTCAGAAGGAGTATGGCCCTGAAGACGTTCAAGCCAACTCCAAGGTAGGGGTTATTGGGTCCTCCCAAGAAATTTATTTTAGATGTGAAGTGATGCCTTTCTGAGCCATATTTACACTTCAAATTAATTTTATACTTAGGTCTACATATAAGGTTGTGCTAATAACATTAGTTTTCGGTGTGTGTTGAGGTGGAGGGGGGGGGGGTTGGGTTGAAAAGGGGAGGGGTGTGTTCATCCCACCCCTGGATTCAGGCCTGTTGCCATGTCTGATATTCCCTGATGGTTAGTTTAATAAGCCTTACATCAGGCATATTTAACCAGGCTAGATTGGGTAAATGAGAATGGGTTATTTACTGTAACTTATGATTGGGTAAGTAAGCAGCAGTGCATCACTTACTGTTGCATGTAACAGACCACAGGGTAAATAAGCACCAGTGCTTCACTTAATGAACTGTTAAGTAGGGTTAGATATGGTTAGGGGAAGGCTTAGGATGAAATAAGCCTTACATCAGGCATTTTTAACAGGCTATTAACGGGTAAATAAGCACCCCTTTTTTAAACCCACAAAAATTGGGTAAATAATCACCAGCATATCACTTACGTAACCGACGATCAGGTAAATAAGCACCAATGAATCGCTTATTAAACTGATGATCAGGTATAAAAGTAAGAAGGCCAATATTATTGCACCAACAATCAGATGAATAACTCCCACCATAGTAATTTGGTACTGCCATTTGGCAATGGTACCATAATTAATTTAGCAAAATAATTGGCAATCAAATTATTTTCAATTGTTACACATTTCAATGACAAGTAAACATTTTAGTTTTTTACCAAAAATGTTATAAAAAGGTAAAGTAGAGATTTTGTAAGAACACTTCCATATTGACATCACAGACCACCTAGCCTGTTACCTACTGTATGTATATAAGAGTTATTGATGAAGAACTTATCTAGCAAAGGTGTGCCATTTCAAACAACCATAAGACAGACTATTGCAGATTTATGTAATTAATCAAAAGTTAAAAGAATTTCTTAATGCATCATCTTACTTTGTGTTTAGTCCAAACAAAGCATGTATCGTGCATTCACTGTGTAGTAGGTAGTAATAACTGGAGGTCAAAGTTCATTTTGGGTCATCATAGGTCAAATCGTGAAAAGTGTGTAAACATGACATCTTAAGAAGGGAACCTTGGGCAGATCTCATATTTGGTTTGTACATATACCATATCAAATTTAAGGAGCCTTTTATTGCTTTTGGTGGAGGTCAAATGTCATTTGAAGTCAACAAACGCTAAACATTTACTTCACTCCCCTCTTACCTGTCTCTCTGGGCTAATGCACCTTCCAAAACATAATATCGCAGGGAAGTTTGGACAGATCGCATATATGGTATGTAATTGTACCACTTGAGTACAAGAAGCCTAATGTTGTGGGCGGAGGTCAGTGGTCGTTTGAGTTCACCAGGGGTCAAATTTCGAAAACCATGTATTACTAAATAATTCAACAAGGACAGATGTCATATTTAGTATGTTGATGTATCTGTCAAATTTAGTACAAGAAGCCTGTTGTTGAGGTCAATGGCCATTTCAGGACAGCCTGTGTCATCACACTGCTTTTCACTGTATTATTAAGATCAAGTTTGTTGTACACCCTCACTATACATTACGTCAGATTCATGAAGAAAATTGCTCACTAATGTTACATCATGGAAACCACAATGCACTTTTGCATTCTGGTTATTTAAAGTTATTAAATATTGCAGTGCAAAATCCAACTAGTATGCACTTGTTATTGGGTATGTAATCTTGGTACTGCTAGGGTTTATGTATGATTTTGATATTTACAATGATACATGTTTAAAATATGAATATGCAGCTCCTTTGAATGTTTCCATTTGTGAAGTGGACATGGCAAAAGACGGATTGTTTTTGCAATTTGATAACTGAAACTGTGAACGTTATTTTCTTGGTCTTTCCGAGGATAAAGTAGACGTATGTATTTACATACATATTATTTGGAATTGGGTGATCTTAAGTTTTCTTAACTGATGCAGTTCTGAAGGTTTCAAATTGTAGAAAAACATAAGTTGTTGTTTAATGTTGTTAACTTGCTTTAAACTGATCATCCATTCTATAAAGAAAAATGTACCCATAACTAGTTAAGTACTACTTAACCTGTCTGCAAACAACACTTATGTATTATAAATGCATTTCAATCTACCTTAACCTACACAAATTGATACCTTTTAAGCATAATGCCTTCATTGAACCACTTCTGGATCAGTGTCCGTAACTCTTCTAACATTCTATATATGTACCCCTGCTTCTGTCTCAGTTTTAACATCATTCTGAATCTCATCGATAACGTCCTGTGTTGTGAATTCTTATGATTCTCTATCAAGTTGTTTGCAGACAGGTAGCCTTTAAGTATTTAGGTTCATAAATACCCTACTACCCTATTAAACCAGACAAAGTTTGGGGTCTTCAGACCAATTATCGTCACCATGATCACTTGGCTGTGTTAAATGTCAGAAACAATGACTTTGTAAACATCAAATCCTTAGTATGTTAATTATATAGGCTGCATCTTTTAGAGCAACATTCACTTCACTGCTGCTATAGTCCTTGCTACAGACTGAGATGTCAAAAAAACAATAACTTGTATTATCAAATCCTTATTATCTTAATGATATAGGCTACATCTTGAGCAACATTCACTTCATTACTGCCTCAGTACTTGCTGCATACTGAGATGTCAGAAACAATAACTAGTATATATAATCAAATTTGTATTATCTTAATGATAAAGGGCTACATCTTGAGCAACATTCACTTTGTTACTGCCTCAGTACTTTCTGCAGACTGAGATGTCAGAAACAATAACTTGTATTATCGAATCCTTATTATCTTAATTATATACATCTTAATCAACATTCACTTTACCATTTATACTGCCTCAATCCTTTCTGTAGACTGAAATTATGGCTGTGAACTTTATATCTCTGTTTATATCCTGGTAAAAATGTGGTCACTTGCCAAGGTCAGGGCTGGGTCTGCCTGATTAGAGATAATTTCCTTCATAAGTTTTGTTTCAGGTCATTTCCTGCTTGTTAGTCATTCTGATCCTAGAGGTTGTCATATATGTGACTGTCTCTGTTGAGGGCTATAGGGACTGCCACAAGAGTATTACAGCAATTTGTTGCATAAGTTGGTTAATGATTTCAGCAAACCTCCGACTAATTATTCAAAATAATATGATTGCAATTGTTTAAACTGAATTCCATGATAAGTTTTGTTTGAATGAGTGAGTACATTAGTTACTTAATTTGATTCATTCCTAGTAATTAGTTGTCCAGACTCTTTTTATTATTAGTATTAATCACATGTATGGAAAATTGGAAATATTGAAAACTTCCAAATTGTTGGACTTTTATTACGTTATTTGAAATTAATCTTGACTCGTCCAGCTAGTTCAATGAACTATGTATTTTTATGGAAGCCCTGAGAAAGAATAACATAAAAAAAAAAATATCAACATCAACTGATAAAAACTGCTTCAAGTGAAGTGGCTGATCTCTTAAATATCAACTATGTGGTATTAAAATCCCATTTCCTTTGATTTTACAATTTTAGATATATTATAGTTTATGACTACATGGGCATTGTGAGCAGTGACAACAAAAAATACTACTAATAATAATAAACAGGGATGTGTAAGATGATTGGCAGACCAGTTTGTCAGGATTTTTTGCGCTCTACCTTCTGTTTCCATACACTTTCATCTCAATGTACCTGGTTTGCCGGAAACCTTTATTATGTAACCAACCTTCTTTCAGTCATATGCAATAGTAAGGGATGCACAACTTACATACTGTTAATTTGTTAAATCTTACATAGCTTTATGATATGATCACAATGCAGGTAACACATTAACACCAATACCTAAGACAAAAATCAAGTAACCATCACAGAGTTTAGAGGGCAGCAAATATACACTATATGGTGTGACCACAGATAATCTGATGAGGAAATTAAAAATTTGTAAAACAGTTCGTTGTTAGTAATACTTGTATATTGGCTTGTTCCTTTGAACAAAGGTTTATGAAGACATTAATTAGTCTTAATTTCCATCCTAGATGTATTATTATCAATTTTTATCAGCATTCCAAAAATTGAGGTGCAGGTTGGTTAGGGGAGGGAGGGGTGTTAGGAAAGGGGAGGTGCATTGTGTTTTGAGTGCAAGGAAAGAAAGGCTCACCACATCTTTTCCCTTGCCCCTAACACTCGTCATTTTTCATAAACACAATTTTCTTTTAGGACGATTAAAGTTGGAAATTTCAGAAAGCATTTGACTTGAATCCTGAACATGTGGAGAATTGGAAGTATTTAAACATTCTTATGAAATTTGTTATTTGTCCTAAGTACTGTAGTTAGGACATATATATGCGATGTTGTATACATGTACAGTATACCATAGAAGGACCAAAAAAACAAAACTAAAGAAAAAACAGAAGAAAAATCAAAGTCTGAAATTTAGTTGAGCATTGACCCAACCAACCTTGAACTTTTTGTTATCATCAAATATGCCAATGTCGATCTAATTTGTTCTGTAACCCCTGATGCCCTGGTGGGTAATTAGAAAGATTTGGGAACCAGGTCATCCTTTGTTTCCTAAATATAGTGTTTAAAATCAACCCACACAAACAGTTAGGCCTCTTTGAATGCAGAAAATCTTCTCAAGCATACCATACTGTACAAAGCATTTTTGATAATATAACTGTCACAGAATTTCTTTCCAGCCAGCAGTCTTGGCAATGGATATGATAGTTTGGCTTGTAATATCTAATTTTTTGGGTTGGTGACAGGGATTTCACTTTGTTTCTTTGTGTCCAGTGAGCTGTATTATGTGACTAACTTGATTATACATAGCTTCCTTGGCACTGCCAGACCACCAAACAAAGACCATTAACTAACAAGCTCCAATTTAATCCTTGTTACCCCCACTGACAAAGAGGAAACTGATAATAAACTTTGCTCAAATGCTAAAGGAAATCACTTCACCATAAAAGGTTGGTCGTGCATTTTGGGCTTGTTTTGTTTCTTGTCCTTTTTTTCGTAACCACTCTGTTGTCTCTTTGTCCACTCGGTGAATCAATTATGGAACTGACCATTTTGAATCATTTTACTCAGATGACTATGCTTGTCACATGGGAAGTGAACACTCCAACACTGAGCATTGCAACCGAGATTGTTTATCATTGTTTATCTTTTGTGTCGGTCACATTATAGCCAATTCTTCTGTCTATGTGCTTTGTTAAAGTGTTTGTGTGGGTGTGTGTATGTGTGTCTCCTTGAAGCTTGCCAAATGGGTTTTGCAGTTGTTCTCTTCAGCACTCATTAAGTAATTTACTTCACAGCTTTTGTTTTCATGCCACTCAAAAAACTTAACTTGGCGATGCATCTTCAGTTCGTTGTGTGCAATTTTAATGAGAATAACTCTGTGTCTTTTTTCCCACTGGAATGGTTATTGGCAGCATAAATGTGGATTTCGTAAAGATGGTAAGTGCCGAGTTCTATCCTTCAAGTTAATATTCCTTTTTATTTATCATTACACAGCATTTCTTTTGTCGAAGGTTTAAGACATTTTCGTTCAGTTTACCAATTTCTGTAAGATTTCAGTTTTGAATAGGCTACTCCTATTCTGTACACTGCAGTAATGTAATAGGCATACTTAAGTTTATACTTTGTGACTATAAATTTCAAAAAGAGGAGAACATATTGGAGAGGGAGAAAGGGGGGGGGGGAGAGAGGTATGGGATAGGGAAGGAGGATAATTTACAACACACGGTCATTTATGTTGGCTCACAAAGAGCTCTCAGGTTGTAAAAGTTAACAGTTCCTACTGTAGTTTTCCTAGTTGAAGGTTCTAAACCTCAGTATTATTCCAAGATATTGTGTCATTAACAGACATTTTCCTATTAAAATTATAGTATATTAAAGGGGGGGGGGATAATATTTTAGTTTTAAGGCACATTCTGATTTACTTTGCATCTGCATCTTCACGAAAGGGTCACAAAAAAAAAAATTCTGTAGAAATCTTTCGAAGCCTTTAAAAATTCATTTGCATCCTAAGATCATTGACTGTACATGTGTTTGTCAAGCCAACAGCTTTCCTTTTTTTGCCTTTTACAATTCTAATCATCTGTTAAACTTGAATAAAGCATTTTCCTGCAATAACACTACATTGATTAGAACAGAAGCACAGCTAGGAGAAAGCTTTGGATGTGTCTCTCTCTCTATCTCTTCATTGGTACTAGTAAATTAGTTTGGTATGTTGGTTAACCATTTGTCAAAGTTAAAATAAGCTTTCTTCACTATCTTTGAAAACTATGCAGATGGGTATATGGTTTAAAATTTTTCATAACTAATTTCTGCCTAGGTTACACAAATATTAGTGTGGTTCAGAAGTATTAACTGGAGTATATCTCCATCCCTACCCACCTCCACCCCTCCAAACAAAGATTAACAAGTGTGGGATAATTTACGTTCATAGATTCATTTATTGGTAGTTCCTTTTGCACATAAGAAACATGCTGTCTTAAAAGATTGCCTAATACTTGTAACTTGAATGTACGCGGGATATTATTCAAAATACTTAACAAAACTTATGTAAGACCAGTTTGAAGTGACAAGACCAAAATATGGCAAAGGGATGGGGGGGGGGGGCAGGGGGGTTGTAATTTTTCTGGCCTTCATTTAATAATGAACGCAGGATTCCTGTTTACATCGGCTAAATTAAAACACACTGGAAACTTTTCTTTTTAAATTTTGTTTTTTGTCAGTGTTCTCAGTGAAAATTATTTCACTAAATCAACAGAGAAATTGATTGCATCTTTCAAAATATGAATTGCATAGTTTCTATAAAGTTTCTCACTTGATTTATTGTCATGGCATGCTAAAATTGTGAAAACTTCCAATTTCTTTTATGTTTGTATAATTTATTGGAGATATTTTGACTTAATTTATTCTCTTCCAATATACAGTACAATTGTGAAATGATTCTTGATGTACAATGGTCAAAATGCAGTGTGTATGTGCACTATATAGATATAATATATGATGACCAAAATGTAATGGCCAAGTTACATGTATTGCAGAGTTTGGAAAATAAGTTGAACAACACAAATTTTGTAAGATGAAAAAAATAAGGAAGACATTCCTACCAGGCAGAAGTTGATTAAGACAAATTTGTACTGCATGGTTTTTGTGTCATTAGAGTAGGTGAAAATCACATCCATATTATCTAGCCTATATTGTTAGTATATTATATATAATGAATGCTAATATACCATTTATATAAGCAGGGAGGTGGTACTGGAATAGCAACCATCTTTAATAAACCATATTTTGCATTCCATTATACAGTACACACAAACATGAGGAGACATAAAATATGAAAGTCACGTAAGATCATACTATAGTTCTCTGATGTCATTTTGAATTTTTGCTCTATTTTGCATATATAAAGGAATATGAAAACCCTGATAAAACATCAGAAGAAAGAAATATTGCTGTCGACTAAAATGTAACTTTAACAAAAGTGAAATGGATTGAGTGTGTTTATGTTTCCTTTAGGCTGTTGGTAATTCTTGTGTGGTAAATGACAGTCACGAGTCTTAAAGTAAAGGTTAAGCCTAAAATGAAAATAAATCCTCTGCATGCATTACAGAATTGAGTATACTTTATAATATCCGTTAAAGTGTAAATTGTCACTTGCGGTAATCCATTTGGGAGAAAGTCATCAGGGTAAAAGTTGCATATAAAATCATTTTGTTTAGAGGTAGTGTTAGAGTAGATTGAGCAATTAGATTTGAAAGAAAGACTTACGATCACTGTGTAGTCTCGTATACAGTAAAGTAATGTATCATTATAGCAAAACTTGGAACTGATTCTGTGTGTTTGTGATTGTTTGGAAGTGGGGGGGTGGCGGGGGATACAAGAGGGTGATGGAGGGGTGGGGAAAGATCTCCCTAAGCTCTTACTTGCTTTCCACCCTTTGGTTGGTTGTGTAATACTATATGTGTAATATCACTCCTATTCAACATTTATTGTACTGTATACTGAACCTTTGATATCTTGAGCAAGGAAGATATTTTTTTTTTAGAATGGAATGCAAAACCAGTTATCTTTCTAGGAGTATTAGTCATGTGCCTAAATATCATCTCGGCAATCCAACTGTATGCTTAGGCCAATATGCCTGGTTACCAGTTCTTGATAAGGGTTAAAAGCTTCTACTGTACCTTGAATACTGTGTAACCCAGGATCACATCTTTAAGATTAATTGGATATAAAGATCTTCAAGAGCATTTCACCTCTACACATATAATAGTGTGGTGTCCGGCCAACAATTTAAAGTACGACCAAATTTGTTATCTTTGACTCATATTAAGGAAAGTTTAATTTAAAATTGTTGATTTCATCATTCTTGCTTTTGTTCCAAATTTAAGCTTTCTGGTAATGGGGAACATTTTCATCAATTTAAAAAAAAATTCACTTTTGTAGCCTTGCATGGTGTAGTTTAGATTCAGTACCATTGCAAACTTTGAATACTGAACGCTTTATTTTAGACTAGAATTCTATACTGTACTTCATCTCATCATTCATGTAGAAGTATCAGATGCATGACGCTAGAGCTATGGTTAAAAGTCTACACGCTTCCATTTGTTATCATGCAATCGTATTACCATGGATGAATATTTCATTATTTATTGGTTTTATACTATTGTTTAATACAGTAATGTTGCCTTTCTTCCTTGTTTTCGAAATGAAGTTCTTCTTGTCTCTTCCACTGGTAAAAGAAACAAAAATATATGAACAACAACTAGACAGATATACAGTTCAAAAATAAAAGAAAAAAAGTGAAACCCTCCCCCCCCCCACACCCCCCAAAAAAAAATTTTTTTTATATGTGTATAGTTGTACAAATTCAAGCAGAACACAATTTAAAAAGTGTAATAGTAATTTATGGGATTGCAAACTTTTGTTTTTTAGAGCCCTAAGGTGTGCACAGTGCCAAAAGTTTTAAAGTTACTACAACCTTTATAGTCATTATTATTACTTGCCCTAATTCCTTCCAATTTTGGAATTATTTAATTCCCTTCATTCCATTTTAAATTGGTCGGTAGACAACATATGAAACATTTGAGTTGAGTTAATTGATCCTATGAACCTACAAATCATGTGGTCTATTTGAGCTATTTTTATAAGTTAATTCCACCTTCTACGGAGTACCGTACATGCTTGCAACACTTTTCAAGTAGATAATGAAAATTTAATGTTGAAGTTTTGAGGGTCTGTAAAAGAATCATCTATTAGTGCAGGTCGCATTTAACTATTAGTTTCTGTAGTTTGAGATAGCGCAACAGATTAATTCACAAACTGCAAATAGTGAACAGGCATGTGACTTTGCAACTGAAAAGAAGATATTCAAGAAAGACCACTAATCCTGCTTTTTGGAAGGACTGTCACTAAATTGCAATGCTGTCTGAATTCATCCTTCTAAGCTGCTCTCAGTATTGTGGTAATAATAAGTAGCTATTCATCTGCAATTCTGTCTCTCTGTTCCATTGTTCAGACGGAGGCCCGTGGCAACCACATAGGCCACAGGATGATGCCTGCAGCAGGTGTTCCTGGAGGAGTTATTGCTGCAGTGGGTGGGGCTAACGAGCCACCACCCCTCCCGGCGGTCTTCGTGAATTCGTCCAGTCAGCTGCAGCCTCCGATCACCGTTTCAGGGAATCAGGAGGACGACGATGACTCTGTCTCCTCAAATGGTCAGTGACAGATTTAAAAAAAAAAGAATTCAAAGTTCTCTGAATTTGAGATTGAAAGCTTAAAAATCTGAATTGAAATTATGAAATATTAAATTGCCATTGGAGTTGTGGGAGAGGGGTGATGAGGGACAGGGTGGCGTTTTACAACACTCAAGGGTCCAATTCCAGAATGTACATTTGAAAAGAGATATATTTCTTACATGCCCTATCACCATCTTTTCCTCCTTTTTACCTCTTCACTTCCTTCAACCGCTTCCTCTTTCCTTCTTTTCTCACTTCATCTCATTTCATCTCTCGCCACGACCTCTCATCTAACGAGCATGAATGCCTTTATGTTGCATTGGTTCATGAAACAAACACATTTTAATGCATATAATCTCCTTGAAGTTAATGAAGAATGAGTTGTCATTATTACGCAGATTCATACAAAATTGACCAGGTATCCGTCCATTTAAGTTTTGCCCTGACTTCAAGATACGATACACTGTGTGCTTGCATACATAATTTACAGTTGCCATTAAAACTGTACAGTAGCCGCATAAGCGCTGTGTGATCAAATCTGCAGGTTCACTCCACAGTATGGCACATGTACCGTACACCTTACAGTGGGTTTAATAATTCACGTTCTATTCAAATATTCCAGACGGTAGATGAAGCATTATTACCGCAGTAACGTCACAAGCTAGAGTCGAGAGCAGAGGCAAATATACCTCAATAATGTGGGCTTCACATACGATGAAAAGTAATAAAGCTTCGTTTGAATTTGGAGGAGTCAGTGAACTTTCACTGCCATATGATTTTCCCATTAATACCTGTAGCTCGTTATTGATGTACCTGAATGGTAGATGCATTGCATTGCATGGATGTCTTCTAGGAGTGAATTGCTAATAAGTTCTATGTATTGCTCATGATTCATGGAAAACATACCAAAGAAAGGGGATTTTTTTGGGGGTTATGTATGAAATACTGCATGTTCTGTTGTTAACATAGCATAGCATTAAAGTGTCCATGTGTCAGTGACAAGAACATATTTATATTTAACTTGGATAAAACAATGTGTGGTGAATGTGGACTTTGTCAGTTGCTATCAGTACATTCTGCCCTCAAAACCTGTTAGTAAGAAATTTGAGTCTGTATCGGGAATGGATTGATTTCATAATTTACCAGCATGCCAGGTATGTGTCATTACCTTGTCTTACCCTTTCCTCGACTCCCTACCCCCCCCCTTCTCCCTCACACACACATACACTCTCTCCTCCTCCTCCTGCTCCTCCTCCTCCTCCTCCTCCAAAAGGTGATTCTTATGCAGTTCTGTAGTATAAAATAAAATTTGACATATATAAATTTGAGTGAATGAAACCTGCTTTTGATTTGCTTTAAATGTTAAGAGGACCAAAGATTGTAAAGAGCTTTTCAGTTTTTTACCGTTAAAAGAGTAAGAGATGATATGAAGCAATATTTCTGTTTGGGTTCTTCATTACATCCACTAGTTTTGGGGGGGGGGGGGGGGGGCATAGAGTTGCTGTCTGAAATTATTGGAGTGGAAATGGGTTGGTCACCTCAGGATCATTGCTAAGCTACAAAAGAGAAAGAAGAAGGCTGGTTGCTCATGAAGTAAACTGAACTTTCTGCATTTCTCTCTCTTACCTGTCTCCTCTATTGCACTTTCTCATCTTAACATGCCGTCATTACAAATTTATTGCTGTAAGGAGCAGTTTACAGGTGGTTGAATGTGCTTAAGTATAAAGTTCAGTGTAGTAATTCAAAGTTTTTTTTGTTTCTGTACTGTGTTTCCTATACCATATTACTGCACATTTAAATGTATATATATTGTATGCACAGTGCGATGTATGTTTGCAAGTACAAAATAAAGCTTAATCTATTTGTTTGGAATATTGCTATCCAGTAGTTTGCAATTTGGAGACAATGTAGATATTAAATGACTATAAAACAATGCCACTTATTCATAAATTTAACTAAACATCCCATTAAGTGAATAATACGATATAGTACGTTGTCCCAAAATAAGATAGTGACTTCACTTTTGTTTTCCAGGAAAGTTTACTCATGTAAACAATTGCCCATAACTTCCTTTGTTTTTTTGTGTAGAAACTTGATATACAGTTCATTTACCTGTCTCTTTTTTATTTAATTTTTTTCCCTGTAGGAAAGGACTGTTTTGGAAATGAGCGTCAAGCACTCCGGGACCTGGAAAGGTTTTTCAACAACACCTTGATGAGTGATATACGCCTCAAAGTAGACTTTGAAACTTTCCACGCCCACAAGTTGGTCCTGGTGCGTTCTAGCGAAGTCTTTGAGAGGATGTTCAGTTCAGACTGGACGGATCAGGCTAAGCAGGTACAGTCATTCTCTACTTCTTAAACATTTTACATGTTAGAAAATTTGAAATATTAATAGTTATTAAACAGATAATCTTTTTAAAAGATCACCTAAGGTGTAACACAGCAAATATTTTGTGCACTCCTAGTGTGACCTATGATCTATGTTATATGTGTCTATTCATTGAACTAAAATCCTGTCCAAATCAAGTCAGTTGACAATGACCATCCACTTGATCCACCATTTGGTATGTGAGTCATTAAATCTGCATAGTTGGTTGTGCATCTGCTATATTTACAAGAACTCTCTCACGACCGATGCACAGCAGTCTATTTCTGAGTGAATCTTAGTAAGGTACTTAGAATTAGTAAATCTTTTTTTGCCCTCTTTTCCTGCCCAACCCCCTAATTGTAAAGGGATAAATATAACCCACAAAATAGTATCAATTTTATCCAAAAAAAGGCTTGTAAGAAATAGTTATGAAAGTAGTATCATTTGAAATTTAGCCCTTGAATAAAATTTACATGTTTTTTTTAAATTTTTTAATTTTTTTATCCAACCTGAGGATTCAACTTGCTGATTGGTTGGTTTCTTATTGTCTTTCATTGTTATTGCAGGAAATCGAGTTAGTAGAGGAACCAGAGTGCACTGACATCTTTCCAGCGTTCTTGAGGTATTTATACAGCTGTCATATCAAACTGACCCTTGAGAATACTCTACCAGTCCTCATGCTGGCAGACAAGTACAACGTCGTCGATCTACGTCAAGTCTGTATAGGCTTCGCCACACAGAACATCATACCTAAATTGCCATTAAAGGATGTTTTCCACATCTGGTACCAGTACGCGACAAAGTGCTACCACCAGAAGCTTATACGAGCCTGCATCATAGCGCTGTCACCCAAAGCAGACGACATCATCTCTCAGCAGGAATGGAGCCAGGAGTGGATCGCTCTAGACAAACATCAATTGATTCAGTTTCTGAAGAGCTCCGACCTGGCTGTCAGAAACGAACTGACCTTATTCAGGGCGCTCCTCAAGTGGATAGAATCGCCAAAGTATCCCGAGAGGAGCAAAGACATGGAGAAACTCCTGGAGGAACTGATCAAGTTCATACGATTTCCCGTAATGACCGCGGAGCAGTTGGAGCATCTCGAGAGGTTGCGAGTGGTGGAACAGTACCACGGCATCTTCGTGCCGCATCTCCTCGAGGCGTACAAGTATAACGCTCTCACGCTGGAGAGCAGGGCGACATGCAAGGACTCATGCACACCGAGGTACATGGTCAGAAACTACACAGATCTCAGGTGGGATAAGCGGATAGTCCTCTCGGATTACTCAAAGTTTGTCAAGTTCTCTGAGGTGATGCCAAGGTTTTCCACCAGGTCGTCATCGTACCCTCATACCAGTTGGGATTGGGAGGTGAAAATCTACCCAAAGGGTTCCTCCTCCAACAATGAGGACTTCAGGGTGGTCCTCTACTCCAATGTGGTCCTGGACCAGCCAAGAGCAGTGGAGTACATGGTCTCCATCGTCAACAACGAAGAGGTGTTAACCACAGTGACCGGTAAAAAGAACTTCACAAAGTCCAGATATTTCACCGATACAGATATCGACAAGAAAGTCACAGTGGATAAATTGATGGCTGAGAATTCTCCTTACCTAGTGGACGACAACTTGCATATTCAAGTGAGAATTAAGCCGATCCTGTGAAAGTGGTTGTTATAACCGTAGGCTCGTAACATTAATATTTTTTACTTCTCTCTGTTTTTTTAAGTTTCGGTGCTTTTCCTGTATTACCTTTCCCGAAGGTAATTTTATTTATGTCAGTGCAAGAATGAAGGGTAGACTAGTTGGAGAGTGTGCAAACATATGAAAGTACTTATAATAAAGTAGCTTCTTCAGAATCTTGTATGCCATCAGTTAAACATAATATATAGTTATCTTGAATCTCAAAGCTCTATTACTTCCAGGGTTCACATTATGCAGTTTGCTTGAAAAAAGAAAAGAAAAAAAAGAAAGTAAACATGTGCTACATTTGGCATTCAAAGTCAATATTGGAACCCTCAGTTAGATTTGTCACCAAAACTTGCAAGCAACAAACAAGACTCAGTGACATTCACAGGAAGGGGGGGGGGGCATAGCCACCCACCTCAGTCCCTTTTCAGCCGGGAAGAATTGGACTACTCCTCAAGGCCCAGAAAGCCCTTCCATAAAGTTTCATGCCCCTACCTAAACTCAGTCATCTGGAATTTGGCCCCCCACCTTTTGAAATCCTGTGCATGTTACTGACATGTTAAGACTTTTTTCTAAACTGATCAGGCATTCTAAGCAAGAACAAGCATTATTCAAGCATAGGCAAGAAATTGATCCAAAGTTGGAGCTGTCTCAATATGCTATTATAAGAAGTATGTTGCAAGCAGACAAATCCTATAAAAGACTGCCTAACATGTCAATGCTTTTGAACATATATATCATTCACAAATTTATAAATTATTTTAACCACTTTGGAACAATTAAAGGAGTTGTTTAACCGGTCGAGTCAGAAATAGGTGGTAAGATTCAGACAGTCGCAGTGAACTGAAATGAAGTATATGTTGATATATTCCATGGCTAACAATTCCAGTATCAAGTAGAAATTAACGTGTAGTGTATCGGTTATATCTTGACCAAAAAAGTAGCTTTATTGGAGCTTAGTGCAATGTTTTTTTTTTGTTTCTTTTTTATTAATTTATTCCAATTGTTTCTTTCCATTTTAACATTTTGTAAAAGATATTTATTTCCAGGCATTCAAAAAACTATTTTCCTTTTTTTTTTCTCCCCCATTTTTTTCCAGTATTCATTAAGTCATTTCTTGTTTTTATTACTTTTTATTATAAGTGAAGAACTGTTTATCATTCCACATTTTAGTTGTTCAAACATTGAAATTGAAGTACATCTGTAGAAATCACACAAAGAAGGAATGCATTGGTTGGACAGTTTTTGAAAGATGCCTGGTAATAGTTACAAACTCGAAAACTAAATTTCATCCTAATTTGGCAGTTAGTATAAGCCCATTGTTCCAACAACTGTTGACTTATGCAAGCCATTATCGTAGAGAGCAATGGATGCAATTTTGCTGGTAGGTTTTTTTTGTTCATGTGAATTGGCTGCTTATTATGGATTTGTAAGTAAAACAAGAAATGAACACCAGCAAGAAAAGTCACAACTGAAAAAGATTTTCAAGAGCTTTCAAGTTGATTATTTATAAGTGTGCATGCATTTAATAATAAACGTGCACAATTTATTTCACAAATCAATGAAGAAAGACCAACCAATGCAGATCTAGTGTTTTCATGCATGTGAAATTAGTAGTGAAAATTAAATGATGGCATAATGAAGGAAACAGAAAGATATA
>KN885730.1:9603-19844 GCA_000934455.1 Apostichopus parvimensis | reverse complement strand
CAACATCAAAGGATGAGGTGGGGTGAGCAACATCAAAGTATGAGGTGGGGGTGAACAACATCAAAGGATGAGGTGGGGTGAGCAACATCAAAGGATGAGGTGGGGTGAGCAGCATCAAATGATGAGGTGGGGTGAGCAACATCAAAGGATGAGGTGGGGTGAGCAACATCAAAGTTCGAGGTGGGGTGAGAAACTTTTTGGTATGAATTAAATGATGGTCTGTATGAAGTGGGTGTGGGAAACACCTCAGTATGAGTAAAAGTTGGATTAATATCTCAGTATGAAGTGGTGGTTGAAGTACAAAGTGGTATCAATAACATCACAGCATCACTATATATATTTGTGAGGTTAAGGTGAGAATTACTTCAGTTTGAAGTGGTGATGAGAAACCTCTCAGTGTGAGTGACCTGTGATGGAACATCTCTCTATTAATGCTGGAAATAACATATATATTCTGCTTCCTCTTCCAAGGGACATGGTGACAGAAAACATGCAAGCGACATGGGATTTGAGCACTTCTCTAAAGTGTACATCAGTTTGTGCTGTTTTGGAAACAGAGGTATCTGCAATCTTTCTTTACCTTTATCAATTATATTTTCAGCACTTGACATCTGTGCACATTGTTAAAGAAGATGTTATCTCACTTATATAATGACCAAGAGTAAACATTTTTTTCTTTTACCTTGTCATAGTGATGAAAATGGCTTTTGAGGGGAGTGCCAGAGAGATAGAGTGAAAGGTGATTTTTGAACCAACATGAAAGATACGTGCAGATAGCTTGGTAAAGAAGAAAAAGGTCTTCTTTGATGATTTACTAAGGCTCTGACAATGACATATCTTTCCCAGGATTCGCTAGAAACGATTGATGAGTTCACCATCGAAGACCTACGACTGGGCGTGAAGAAGACACTGGAGAAACAAAGATCTGAAGACCTTGAGCATAAAGAAGATGATGAAGATATCGATGAAGACGAAGATGAAGATGAAGATGATGGAAGTTCAGAAGGTAGGAGGAATCTGAGTGACATAATCATCAATCGTTGTCATCATCATCAAACAAACCAAAAAAGAAAGAAAGAAGACAAATCTCTAATCAGAACTATCATAATACTACTGTATAAGTCTTAAACAATTTGTTACAAATACAAAGGCTTCATGAAAACACCCGTCATAGGTCTCTGTTCTATAGTAATGAAATCATTTTGAAGAGTTGTACAATTTTTAGACTTTAAAGGAGAACGATTTCACTTAAGTTAAGTTACAAATGGAAGGATTGCGAAAGTATCGGATGAACTAGTTGAATCTGTTAATGATTCCAGACAGTACATATGCTCTCATACTGTATATGACACAACAATGACACCTTTATAGCATATATGCCCATACCAGCCTACTTTGCATATTAGCATCAGGGCTGAAAGTTAGTTAGACCTTAATTGTTTTAGTCTAAGTATCAACTTCTTGCACCTGTTTTAATGAGAAGAAAAATGCCAAAGCTTTGGCACAGAACAAGTCTAGTGAGTGCATGCACCTGCTGGGATGTCAAATTATGGTTTGCAACCATGCAGCTACTTTCAGTTGAACACATGGTTATAATATATTGGTAAGTTGTTTTTGCTGACATTTCTACTTCTTTTTATTCAGAACTTTACAGCACATCTCAAGAAACACAGGACGACCCTGTAGAAGTAGCTTTATTTAAACTCCAGGCAGATAGACAGCTGAATATATCAGAGACTGTACAACTCACAGACAAAACCTTCCCAGAATTCATCAGTAGTACTTCAGTTACTATGGTTCTTTTTACTGTCAAATGTGAGGGTTTCTTTTTTAATTTTTTTTCTTAAAATCTGTTCTCAAAAGTGTTTCCTTCTATACTCCTTGTAGTCCATCGGGGCAGGCTCGATATCGTTCACTGTCGTGGCACATATTTAGTACCAAGGTTTGACCACATATTCTGGTGTGTTTCCATATGCTAATTACAATTCTCGATGTTGGATGGTTTGGGAAGTGTTATTTTAAGAGAAAACAGCAGTTTAAGACGGACTCATTTAGTCTGCTTTGCGTTGTTAGGAATTCTCCGACGCAGCGATTTTATTCAGTAAAGAGCTAATCAAATTCCTTATTGTGTGTCATGTGATATGTCAGCTGATACAGAAGCTGCTCAGCTCAGAGTGATGTACATGCAAAGACTGTGTGTATGTAACTTTTGTATGTGTTTACAATTCGTCTGCATAACGTACTGCACATAACAAGAGAACGATGGCTGAAATTTAAGGCTAACAAAATTTACAGCCAACAGTTGGCAAACCCACGTCAAATGTGCTGAGATATGAAGCAGAATTGAGGGTGGCAAATTTCCATCAATCGCTCGAGAAAATAGCTCAATCTGGTCAACTTTGCTGGAATTTGGTTATGATACTTGAAAGTGAACTTTTGGGATACCATCGTTCCTGTTACCAAAATTCACCAACAGGTGGACAGTAGGCCTAGAAGGTGCTTCCATGATTCAATACACGAACGATGAAGGTAATTCTAGGCCTGTTACTAATACTCATTACAGAGTATTACTGTGACAAGAAAGTATACATAACTTCCTCAAGTGACACGAATGCCAACAATGAAAATTTAGGACAAGGCTCTTCAATACCATACTAGTTTGCCTAAGACTAGAAGTGATTTACGTAGCACCCATGAAGGATAGATCGACAGCTACTATATACTGGTATCTGTTATTTTATGATACCATTTATTTCATGTTTTATTTGTCATGAAAAAATAAATGAACTTAACACCAGTGTAGGATCGATAGGCAGACTAACGTTAGGCCTATCAATATTCAATTTTGGCATAAATGCTTAGGTCTATGGTCTAGCCTCAAGTCTTGGATTAATTTGTCAAAACAGGGCCTAACTAAGCCTAGAGCATGTCTCTATGGCTGCTGGTAGTACTGACACACACACAAACAAATGTAGTGTGTAATGTAGCTTATATACAGGCCACTAAGTATATAGGCCTAGGCAATGCTACAGTTTTGCCTACTTTCAGATCCTTCATGTATTTTGTACACCTAACAAAGCGAGTTGGTACTTTTAAATTTCTATTTAGCATCAGCATGGCACTCGATTTAGTAGCACCTAGTCTTATTACATCTTTTTAAAAATTTGGAATAAAATATTTTATATCAAAGCATCTTGCTAGGTTTATTTTATTTTGATGCATGTATGGTGAGGCCTTTTTTTAGGTTGGAAAATCATGTCAAGTAGGGTTGCATGTGTTCTCAAACCTATGCCCTACCAAGCACATGGCTCCAGGCTTTCACTGAAATAAATGGAATATCAGATGGCTTATTAGTCAGTTGAGTTCCAGTGTAGACAATTAATGTGAACCACAGTGTGATCGACAGGACAATTCAAAATACTGTATCAACCAAACAAATTTGGTTTTGATTTGTTGCAGATGAAAGTGCAGGTCCATCAGCGCCAAAGAAAAGGATATTTGCGGTGCTTCCTTTCCAGAGATTTCTCTGGCACAACAAAAACTTGTGGAAAACCAGGACTCCAGTTTTAGAAAGCAAGAAAATCTGGTAGCGGGCAGACAGAACAGCTGCCTCAGTGTCTGACACAAGATGCTGAAAAACGGTTCAAAGAAGCTGCTGAACAGAGATGTGATGAAAGGATGAAAATGCTATTGCTCAAGACATTCTGTTTACACATAACAGAGGAAGACTCCTTGTTCCTAAGCAAGTGGCTTTGGGTGTTGGTCATGTTGACAGTGATGAGGAAGTCATATAACTCAGAAAGGATTGTTTGTGTAACCAAAGCATAACCTGGTTAACGTTTTGTTGTTGTTTATGATTATCATTTTCTTTCATTTTCCAATTTTGTTTTATTCATTTAATCTTTCCTTTTCTCATTTGATTCATTTGACAATGAATAACTTTCTTTGGTAGATTGAGGAGTTGCCTAAAGTTTCACTTGTTTGCTAACTACTACAGGGCAACAGTTTGTGGCCCTGTGTGACCTTGTCTTTTTAAACAAAGTAATTGTTTTGTGTGGTCCTTGTTTCCTAGGAATACATGTGCTGGCTCCAAACCTCTATCACTTTTGAGAACTGTGGGGTAAATAGACAGTTTAATAGCTGTTTTGTTTTGGTAGGAATATTCTTGGTGATGGATGTGTATCTTCATATTGATTTAAGGACACTGATGAGACCCATTTATAAGTATAGATTTGAGGTTAAGTAATGTGTCTGGTAATTAGTTAGTAACTTTATTGACAGCTGATAGGTCAATGGACCCCAGATACCAGGAAGTGAAAAGCAAGCTGGTCTAGAGCCGTCCAAGGAGCCAAGCTACCCCAGAGACGTCCCCCAACAGAGTGAACCTGCCTTGGAAGTAACCCAAGGAAGCAATTATATTTCGCGACTTTGTATTTGGTTGACCCGTGCCACGATTGTGTTCTTATTTAGTTAGGACTATTAAGCATTTTACTTTTCCAATAAGTTCAGTGGATTTCTTGTTAGATGTAACAGCTCTGATGAGATCTGTAATTACCCATTTATATCATTTACATTTTTCTTTTAGTTTAAGTTTCCCCATTGTTTTTAATACAAGATTCATGTGCATAGTAAACCTACTATTTTTCCTTAATATGTTTATTTTTGTGTGAGTGTTACGCCTTTTCAAGTTGTCCCCACGATCTCAGAGTTAACCGGCCCTATTCTCATGGGAAGGTGCTACTTGTAATTTGCCCAAACCTAAAAATATATAGTTTTGCCTGGTCACTGCGATTTTGACCAGCTACATTTGCGTCAAAGGTGATTCTTGAGGCAGACTTCAGGAGACGGACAGTGTTTAAAAATGCATTTATTCAAATTATGTTTATCACAACATAAATTTGTTGTTTTCTTCGAAAAATAACACTGCTTTAAGAATCCAACAACTCTTAAAATATTCTTTGGACATTCCTCTATTACTTCAGCTAACACATCCTGGTTCTTAATACTGTGTTTAATTATGTTATCATCTTGCTGTGACAAGGAACTGTTCTGTTTTCTTTGTCGTACAATACAACGTATAAGAGTGATGTTATTTGTTTATTGTTTACTCTTTACATAACACCTCTCTTAGCACCCAACAACTGCTAAAATATTCTTCAGACATTCCTATATAGCTTTCAACCAACATTACCTGGTCCTAAATACTGTTAGTGCAAGAACATTTAAATTATGTTATCATCTTGCTGTGACAAGAAACTGCTCTATTTTCATTATCGTACAACGTATAAGAGTGACGTCATATGTATATTGTTTACTCGTAAAATAACCTCTCCTAGCATCCAACAACTCTTTAAATATTATTTTGATACCCCTCTATTACTTTCAACCAACACATCCTGTTTCTAAATAAGTGCAAGAACATTTAAATTATGTCGTTTCCATGTTGCTGTTACAAGGAACTCCTTGTTTTAATTGTCCTCCAACCTATAACAGTGACGTCACATGTTTATTGTTTACTCGTAAAGTATGACCTCTTTTAGCATCCAACAACTCTTGAAGTATTCTTAGGACATTTCTTCACAACATCCAACCAACAAACCTTGGTTTTAAATAGGTTTAGTAACATTAAAAACTATTATCATGTTGCTGTGAATAGTCGTTGCTGATCTTCATTTTAGCCCACACTTCGTAGTGAGGTAATTTGTTGTTTACACGTTAGATTCGTAAGAGTCCCGTTTGTATTGCATTCCTAGAGGCATCCCAGAAGATTGGTCAGAAAGCTATTAAATTACATAAACTTTAACCCCATGGCCAAAGTGGAATGCTCCAATTGACATACAAGCTCTTTCTTAAGTCATATTTCATGTCAGCAAGGAATGACATGGAATCAGTTTTTCTCATAATTATTTAAATTAATGTGAATGTCAAGGAGTGTCCCTATTTCTTCTCAAATGTAATTATGACGTTAAAGACTCTCTGATGATTATATAGTTTGAATATGGTTTCAAACTTCCTAGTAAAATGTGCATTGTGTGAATCCATTAGGCTAGCATGTTATAAACAAATTTTGAGCCATTTTAAAGATATTTTAGTTACTTTGGCCCTTCAAGCTAAAAACTTTGATGTTGATCGGCTTTATGATTAAATTGTGGGCAGGATTTAAAATTTAAAATGTGTTATCAAATATGTTTCCTTTTTATACTTCATGTAATTTGGTCTTTGTCTTCTACTGTAGGGAATCCTATATGTACTGCATTCCTAGAGGCATACCAGAAGATTGGTCTGAGAGCTAGCGAATTAAATGATATAAACTTTAACCCCATGGCCAGAGTGGAATGTTCCAATTGGCCCGATGTATGTGGACTCAATAACGTCACTATGTATCCTACCTTGAAGATATTCAAAGAATCCGTCCAAACCAAGGACTATCTGGGAGGACTAGACGAAGCGAATGTTTTGAAATCTTATTTCTTGTAAGTATTACATCTCTTTTTAAGTACTACATTGATACATCTTGAGGGTATTCCGAATTCATAGTTGAAAGAGAAAAAGTTTCTTGAATAGCTCCCCCCATAAGGAAATCAAACATGCAAATTAATCAAAGCAGGAATAAAGATTGAGAGATGTTGCCATGGTTATTTACAGAAAGTGGGGCAGTAAAAATGGTTTTTGAAACTATTATTTCTATTCCTGTAGACAAACCAGCTCTTCTCCAGTCTATCTCACAACGCGCGAACAGTTTTCATCTTTCTACGACGGATCTTATCCCACCCGAGCCAGGGAAGTCATATCGTCTGTTATAATTGGAATATTTTCAGATACCATGAATGCAGGTATGTGCTTAAGAAGAGTAAACCCTGTAACACTTGCTTGTCCTTTTAGTGAAATTATTGATTAAGTTGCTTTGTTGTTCCCAGTTTGGCAAGGCTTCCGAGTCAAACAGGTTTGTTTGTGCAACTTGGCGAGAAACATCAGAAGTCACAGAATACTCAACTCAGATGATTTTGCTGATTTGATCTGTGTTTCCAGAAAGGAGCTAGATTTTAATTAGTTCAAGAATGTTTTTTTTAGGTTTAATGTGCAAGAACAATGAGACTCCATGTCAATGAGTTGTGCAGAAAGATCTCTTGAACAACAACAGTATGGGCACCAATTATTATTTGTTAAAATTGCTAAGAGTTGTCAAAACTAGATTCCTCTGAGGTATTTCATTTCATTTTCATTTATTTGTTTCTTCACAATATAAATGCAGAGAAGTTAACTAAGTGAAAAAACATATCAACAACAGGGAAAAGTGTGAAAGGAAGCACTCCAAAAATACCCAGAGGGCTTGTCTAGTAGAGCGCTCCCATAAGTAAATAGAGAGAACAATACAAGAAAACAGTAACACTTATATCCACCCACACACCAACCGAATACGTATAACCCACCCACCCCGCCCCCACCACCCACAATACATATATATACACATATACATACACAATTGAATGCAAATACAAATACACACACGCATATATGCATTTGCATATACATACATATATAAATAAATACACCCGTGTTAATATAAACATGTATGCTTACTTACACAAACACAAAAACAATCATGTATATACATATATGTTAGGGCAAAAAAAATTACAGTAACAAAGGGATGGCTACAATGTACAAAATGGAAACTTAGAAAATCTTAGTAGAGGTTTGTAAGGGATCTAGAAAAGTTGTAACGAAAGGAGTGTACATTATGCTTAGAAGTTAAACTCTCTGGAATGGAATTCCAGGTGCTGATGGCTCGATAATGCAAGCTTGTCTTCGAAAAAGTTGGCCGATTGTCAGGAAGACGAAGACGATTGTTTTGACGTGTGTGATAATTGTGAACTAGGGAATTCCGAACGAATAAATTAGAAAAACCTAAAGGTAAGACATTGTTGAAGAAGTGATTGGTGAAGGTTGCAATATTAACTTTGATTGTGTCATTTAATTTTAACAAGTTAGGGACTTAAAAAATGCACTGGTGTGTTTGCATGGTGCAGAATACGTAATATGTCTGATAGCTCGTTTTTGGAGAACAAATACCTTTCTTAGAGCGGAGTTACTAGTGCCCGACCAAGCAAGACTACAGTAAGCAGAGATGGGGATAGACAAGATTTAGATAAATAGTACAAAGAATATGTTTCGGCAATATCTTTTTAAGTCTACCAATTATTCCAACACCCTTAGCCCAACTTGCGAACACAGGTGAGAAGTATGTTCACGCCAATTAAGCTTACAGTCAATAAGAACACCAAGAAATTTAACACTGGTAGCAGCTTCAAGTGGGTGGTTATTAATGATAATACTAAAGTTGGTGTTTTGAGTATGAGGCATGTTAAAGACCATATAGTTTGTTTTGATTTTTAACAACATTAAGTGAAAGCTTATTTGAAGCAAACCAATCAGAGTATAACACAAGTTCACTGCAAGCAGTACTCTTAAGGCATTGTACATCTGTGTCTTTGAAAAAAATACTGGTGTCGTCTGCAAACATCACTATTGAAGATTTAGATGAAATCGTGGTTATGTCGTTCATGTACTGTAGATGACAAAGAGTAGTGGCCCAAAAATGGAACATTGTAGAACACCAGAAGAGATTGTATACAAATTAGAGTTTTTTGTTGTTTAAAGAAGTAAATTGTTTCCTTCCTGTCAAATAACTTTTGATCCAGTCATACGTTAAGCCGCGAAATCCATATGCAAATAATTTATCTAATAAAATAGAATGGTCAATAGTATCAAACGCCTTAGAAAGATCAAGGAAGACACATAGAGAAGTTTCATTATCACTTGCTGCTTTACTTAGCTTATCAATCACGTCGACTATTGCGAGTTCAGTGGAATATCCTGGACGGAAACCATACTTGCTGTTTGACAAAGGTGGTTTTTGTTGAGAAAAACTAGGATGGTGTTGAACATGATTCTTTCTATGATATTTGAAAAGCATGTTAGCACAGAGATTGGGTGGTAGTTAATAAACTGACAGTGAGCGCCTTTTTATAAATGGGTATAAACTTTGCGATTTTTAAGATATCAGGAAAAGTACCACCAGCAAACGATAGATTGCAGATATGAGTTAGCGGCTTTGAAATGAGATGAATAACACTACGAACCACGGCCGAGTGTATTTCATCATAGCCAGCAGCCGTTCAGACAATCAATTGCCACTTTAACAATGTCATAGCTGCTAACTGGAGATAAAAAGATGGAATGTAAATGATTTCCTGTTGTTACTTTTCTGTGACTACAATGAGGAATATTTTTGGCCAAATTGAGGCCAAGATTAGTGAAAAAAGTATTAAAAGCATTTGCAATTTCTTGAGGATCACTAATAGAGACATCATCATCGTCAATGAAGATGTCAGGGTAATTGGAAACTTTTTTACCATTGTTAAAAATAGCGTTTATGTTTTCCCATGTCTTTTTGTTGTCATGCTTTGAGCTGTTTGAATATTATGGTCAGTACCTTATTACTTGGTTCGTTAAATAACGACATGATGGTAATACAATGACAAATGACGAAATATATTGCCATGTCAACAATTTTAATTATTGAATAGTTTTCATTAATGCATAATCTTAGCTTCGATGAAGTGTACAGTGAAAGTATTAAACAGTATGTTGTATCATATAATATTTTTCAATCCTGAACGTTGTAAATTACAGCAGCAGAATATTTATTACAGATGTCAACATTTCTTCATGCATGGTGTTTTTAATGTAAACAAAATATAAGGGAGAAAAATTAGCACCTCAAAATAGTTTCACATGAAGATGAAAAAAAAATAGAAATTCAACTGAGTTATTCTGCTAAATTTTCCTTTCTTTCTTTGTTTTGAAGATGCAATTATCTTTGAGGAAGTCTCTAAGCATCTGGAGGGGTCATTCCTTCTTGGGATATGTATACAAGAATGTTCTAATGAAGGGTGAGTCCTTTATGTATGTTTCCTGTTTGTTCAAACCATCTGAAGGTCAAAGAATAGAAGAGTGCAGTGTTAGTTCATTTCAGTTCAGTTCAGTTCAGTGCAGCAACTCAAGGGTTACAAAGCCACAACAGTGAACCCATGTCTTCAACATGAAGGGGGAAAAGCTCAGTATGCTAAAACCTTCTTTCCACAACACAGGAATTATGTGGAAGTTTTCATTTCTCATGATTGCTGCTATCATGACTTCCATAATATCTTCCCTGTGGATTTGAAAGAAATTGTACT
>KN885729.1:48242-67557 GCA_000934455.1 Apostichopus parvimensis | reverse complement strand
AATTTACAGCTTAGCACTAGCATATTTTCTTTTAACCATTCAACAATGTATGCCTACTTCGGTATTTCTCAGGGCTTGATATGAAGGCTAGACACTAACACATAGTTAGAAACACTTTCAGGCGAATGACAATTTTTAAATTGTACGTCTGGCAAGCATTAGACTCTGACTCTCTGAGTAATACTTCATAGGCCTAAATTAGGCTTTGGAATTACTCCTTGCTAAATGCCTAACTTTTACTTTTGTTAGGCTGATACTATATTAGTCGCCTCCACTAGGTCTACATAATACATTTACTTGATCCGCCGTTCCACTAGGCCTAACGTTAGTAATGTAATCATCAATTAATACGAGATGCCTAAATTAATTATGTTTAGTTGTAACCTTAGGGCCTATGATGAATGCCAGTAAGGTGAAAAATATGTGTGGAATTCCATCCTAGCCTGCGGGAATACCTTACACAGCAGTGAACAAGTGCTGAATGACTAGCAACTTACGTTGTGCGTGAAATATTACAACAGAAAATGACGATACAGATGAAAGGAAGGATAAAGAAACGTTTGGAAATTTGAAAATAGTCCTCGCACAACCAGCTTCCGTATGACAGTCAACTTGAACTTACGCTTTTGTCATGGGCGGCATGAATACTTCAATTGATTGCTAGGCAAATAGCGGAAAGGTGGGTCAATGAAATCTTGTCAGGATATCGGAAGCTGACAGACTTGTGTATATTCTGATATAGCGTCCTCGCTTTTCACGTCTACATCCTGTGCATATGTGATCGTGAAGAAATAATATGTTTGCGCCCTCTATACCAGAAACATGTAACGCTAGAAAAGAGCAAAGGCATTTATAGCAAGAAATTGATTCGAACCAGTGACCTGTTGAATACAAGGGAGAAAATGTCATGTGACCATGCAAAAGTCCCTTTGACTTGCACACTGAAATGTCACAGCAATGTCGTATCAATGTCGTATCTCAAATTTTCTTATCACGACTTTGTAAATCTTTAGCAACGAAGCCAAACTTTTTCGACACCTGTAAACAATCCTCTTTACTTACCACTAGACAAATGCATTACCCCTGCGGCCCGAGAGTCAATAAGGGAATCCCGAAAAATCATGGAGGAGGATCGAAACATATGGGATAAAGGGATAGCAGGGTTCGTTGATATAATCATGGAAGTAAACACATCTTTTTTTACCTCCATGATATAATCCAAGTGCGCTCTATAAATGGTTGCTTGGATCACGTCATTACATTGTTTTCACCCATCGGTTGGTTAACTGAGCTGTCAGAACATAGGGACGCCATTGTCAACATTTTTCTCGGATTTCCCTGGGTTGACATATATTGATGTTGTACCACAATTAATTGCAGGAGGTTCATAATATGAGCATTTCTTGCGACAATGGTAAGCCTTCCAGGCGGATGTACCCGGCGGATGTACATTTTATGGGATGGTGATTTGTTTAGAGATGGTTTTCAATTACATATCAATATCATTAGCAGATTCATAAATCTGAGAAATTATGTTAAAACCTAAACTTTAGCCAAAGAATCGAACAAATGTATTTCCATTTTCGATGAAATGACCTCTCACTTGCATCTATTTCAACTGTCCACACTGAATGTAGTATATTTATTTGCGTTATACTACCTATATGGGAAATTCCCCCACAGTGAATTTAAAGATAGGCTAGTAGCGCGTATTTCAGATTAAGTTGCAAAGCTGAAACTTGAGATTCGCATATCAATAACATTCTAATTGAATTCGTTATATCACTAGATCAACCTGGCATGTGATTGAACAGAGGAAATGTATATATCAGTAGTTAATTATGAGATGATATAGTCGCCTTCATAAAGCTATGTGATCTACCAATAGCCTTAACATATTGAGTAACTTACAAATACATTGCATATTATAACAGTCGACTATCCTTAGCATGCCGTAGCCAATCCGTGACTTTCACGCCACCTTCAAAATGATACCAGTATACTGGCTATACCCAGTCTGAGCATGCTTCGAAATGTAAATACTAAATACTACGTCATATTGCAACTATTACAACTGCCCTCGCAAATGCACACCAATAAGTATGTGCATCATGACACAGAATGGTAACACTTCAGATCCGAAGCTGGTATGACGACGATGGTGGGATACTGAAATTGTGATCATTCATAGGCCTAGGCTAGAGTTTAGTGTTACTTCGGCATACAGTCCTTACGCTAAGTATAAGCTGCTGTATAATACTGATGCTGACGACTAAATTAGACATAGGCCTAGGCCTAACATATGCCTAAACTGAGGCGCTAATGTCGATGGTATTTACTTCTGCTCGTATGTTCTTACTGAGCAAGTTCGGTCTTGCATACGTGACATTAGGAACGAAGGATGTAGTCAAGGGGATGGATAGTGAATTACTGTTGATCATGAAAGTATGGCCTATGGCAGAGATATTGTGTGTTAGATCTGATAATATTTCAATGTTAATATTGCCAAAGTTTAATATTTATGTTTTATATGCTAGTTTAATGGAATACTGGATGATGTTATATGATGTGATATGTGGAATATCGTGGCACGCTGTAACTTTTTTTTTTAACGCAGCAGTTCGAAAAAGTTGTCGTAATTCTTTTTTTATATGGTTAATGTTTTTCCTTTCTACAGGATCATTGATCTTCACATCACATTGACAGCTGTTAAATCTGAGGGTTCAAAATGACCCATTGCTTACGGCTATTACAGAGGCCGTATCAAACTCTCGGATGTTTGCCTGTCAGATTCTCCTGCTATTCGAATGTCGCTAGAGGAAAAATACAGACTTCAAGCTCTTCAACATGTGACCTTAACTCAGTATATTTGAAGAAACGTTCAGGTTTTGGTGAGTGTTCAGGCCAATACCATAAATTGTCAAGAGTATGTTTATAGCATGCTATGAGTTTTTGAAGCACTTGGTATAAGTTTTTCATCTGATGGCAAATTGCTATTGTTAAAACAGGTTCTCTTCAAGATTCTTGGTTTGTTGTTGAAAGGCAACCTGATAAACAGAAAACATTCATTGATTGATGTCTTAATTTATTAATATTATTATCAAATTTTGGTTCTTTTATTTGAGGATAGATTGGGTTACCAAATGAAAGTGGTTAGATTTTTAACATATCACTTAATTTTTTACTCATTGTCAAGCTTTATTTTAAAGAAAACACAAACCCAAACATCATCTTTATCTCAGAAAGAACAACTGCCCCCCCCCCCCAAAAAAAATAGCTAAGAAAAATTGTGTTCCATTTGGGAGATATACCTAAACCTACAGTAGTTTAAATGTTGTATCAGTTAGTAAATCTGATGATGTTATAGTGCCCACTAGGACATGAAACATTTTGACCTTCTCTATGATTTCCTTATTTTTGCATATTTGCAAAGTAAATGAGAATGTTAACAGTACAGTATGTATCAAAATTGTAGTAAGTCCATACTCAAAATTGTACACTTTGCATTGTACAAATTCTTTATACACCATACTGTATAGAGTTATATGCCGAAAGAAATTCTTGAGAATTTAATTCTAGGATAAAGTTATGTAATATTTAATAAGTATTGTACTTTTCTTGTCTCCTTTTCCATGAATGCAGCAAAGATGTAAGAATTAAAGATAAACAGAAGCATGGAAATATAATTTGTACATGTACAGACTTCACATCGTCGATATTTTCTGTAAAACTCTGTTATTTGCTAGAAATACTGGAAATAAAATTGATGAAGAACAATTGATGTAATGAAAATCTCTTATTCTAGCATATTTGCCTGTACTTGAGTCATGTATGGGAAATCTGGTATTTTAGATAGTACTTTAAGAATGAGTACTTAAGTCATATTGGAAATCTAGTATAGTTAGTACTTTAAGAATGAGTACTTCATATTGGAAATCAATCTAGTAAAGATTGTACTTTAAGACTGAGTACTTGAATCATATTGGAAACCTAGAATATAGATAGTACTATAAGAATGAGTACTTAAGTCATATTGGAAATCTAGTAAGATAGTACTCTAAGAATGAGTACTTAAGTCAAATTGGAAATCTAGTATAGATAGTACTTTAAGAATGAGTACTTAAGTCATATTGGAAAATTAGTATAATTAGTACTTTAATAATGAGTACTTAAGTCATATTGGAAATCTAGTATAGATATTACTTCAAGAATGAGTACTTAAGTCATATTGGAAATCTAATATAGTTAGTACTTTAAACATGAGTACTTAAGTCAAATTGGAAATCTAGTTTAGATAGTACTTTAAGATTGCATACTTAAAGGTGGACAGAGATGTGCACAGGTCCTCTAGTATTACCTGTTCCCAACCTTAGGGCATTACTTGTTCCCACACTTTAAGACATTGTACTTAATGTATATCATAGTCTCATTTTTTAATATTTGTACTATCAGTGGAAGTGGTAGGTTGTTAATAGCAGATTGTATACCAAAGTAGAAAAAAAGCATGAAAAAGTTGTCACCAAACCCAAGACAAAAAGGAAGTAAAACTGATTGTTTAAAATGTGTTGCCAGGAGTTGAAACTAAATGCATAACGACTGCTTAACAGTCATGTGTGTGTAACATGAATGTCAGGAATAAAGATCACTGATTGGAGCTTAAAACAACAAAAAAACATCCAAAGTAAACAGCATTGTAGAGCTCTAATACACAGCTACAGTACAGTATGCTGTTTACAATGGATGGTTTACGCAGGGGTGGTCTCATGAGAAGGGAGGTCAGTGACTGGCAGGGTCCAGTCATAGAGGGTGCTCAGTGTTAAAAAGTTACCCGTGTTCACTCTAGATGTTGTAGAGCGAGAGTGCTGAGGTTACGAGCAGACAGATAAGCTCGTCACTTGTAATTATCCAAGGCTGGTTAGTTTTGTGATCGACAGATTTAGATAAGGTATACTTTATATACAGGCCTATATACCCTCTCCTTTAGGTGTACATCATAACAACTAGATACATACAGTGTAATGAGGTTTGTACAGTGGTGTGTTAACTGTCCCATGAAGGTTGTCTGTGGTTATATAAACCATACATATTCAATTTGTACCATGTCAGACTTTGATACCAGCAAACTGAATAACTGATATTGATTTTTATGGTTTAATGAGGACTGCAAGTTTATTGATGTGGATCGACTGAATCAGGGCTGTATATTAATTCTCGAAAGAAGTCTGATAAATTAGTGATGGTGGTTTATCTGTTTGTAAGATTGCCCTACAAACAAATCAAGGTTATTTGTGTAATATTCTGTTCTAGGGTCACGTGAAATCATACTGTATACAGAAACTTATAGTACTGCGTAAAGATCTGCAAACAGTGCACACCTATATATAGAAATGATAAAACTTGAAAATTATTTATGTTATATAAAAATGTGATGCTAATTCTAAAATGATAAGAATCTGCAAATACCATTCAAAATTTGAAGTTGGGAAAAATAGAAGCATATTACACTCTCTTTAATTTAAATGCTCAGAAATCTGTATATTAATGTCACACATAAATCTTGATTAATAGCAGTGAAAGTTTCTTGGGGAAAAATTAATATGTTTTTCCAACATTCTAACCTTGAAAGATTATTTCCATGACATTGAGAATGATTTAGAGAAGAGGATGTAAAGACTGTTACTAATGTATTGAAGAATTCAAAGCCCCTCCCAACCCCCACCCACCACCCCTACCATCACCATGACCACCACAAAAATCTGTCAAAAGACAGTAACAGATGGGTAAATTATTTAGATTCACTGTTCAAATTAGAAAGTGACCAAAAGTCCTTCTTTGACAAATTTGAGAGAAGTGTCGATTATTTTTTGTTCTAATTTAATTTATTGTTTTAATCAAGTCTAGAATCATTTTATTAAAAAGTAATTTACTGGATAATTTGGCTTATAAGTTATAAATCACACTTCTTCACAAATTCAGAAAACATGAGAAGTTATCTCCATGGATGTATAATTTGATTAAACCTCATACGGAAATCTCTGTGTGGATTTTAACACCTGAGTTAAAAGAAAATCTTGTTTGTAAATTATCAAGGAACATATAATTTTTAGGTACAGTCATTGCAGCTACGGTAGTTTTGAATTTAAATTTCATTTGAAGTTCAATATGGAACAAGCTAGTTAATGCCAACATAGATCTATTTTGGCCATAATAGTTTAACTCTGGCACACATCACAAACAGTAGGTACCCACCTGGCACCTGCGTATCATTCAAAACTTGGATGGAAATTATAGTCAGAATATGTACACGCATACATTCTAATTATTAAGTTAATATTGACTTATTGAGTATTTTAGAGAGCATATTTACCTCTAGAATACAGTTAAAGTGCACAAGACCTCATTTACAGTCAAGGGAACAGATACATATAAAGTAATAAGATACATGGTACCAAACAGTTTAGGAGAACTTCATCACTCATTTTTGATGTCATTCATGAAAAATGTGTGAGTACAAAAAGTTAATTTGTCCCCCAAATCATATACTCCAAAAAATTTGTCACTAAACCAAGAAGAAAAAGAAGAAAAAAAACTGATTTTTAAGCAGGTGTTGAAACTAATTTAAATGACCATTTAAACATTAATGTGTTATTAGTTTTTGATTTATCACACTTTGTGTATAATATCTCCAATGGTTTAGTCCATCAGCTACAGTAGCTTTCAGAAGTTGTATACATTCAAACCAAATAAGTAAACAGTGGATTACTTGTCACCATATATGCTATGTGATATCATCTCCCACATGTTGACAATATGTTGATTATTGTGCAGCATACATATGTAGGGTATTAAACAGCCATATATATGCTACAGTATGCGACGTAGGAATGATTGTGTCCCAACTAAATTCTCTGTTTGAAGTATAATAAAAACACCAAAATGCACAACATTGAAGACAAAGTTTCAATGCATTTCATTATCTGCTCAATACGTGCATGCATGGTGGTATCGAAAAGCATTTCCAAGCAACAGTCTCCGATCCCAAACCCCACCCCCCCCACCCCACCATCTCCCGAGCTCTCCCTTTAAACTGAATCAAAATTTGAAATGACTACCAAAATTACGCGGTTGAATGGTTTTATCACTTATAAAGATTCACAAGCTAAGTAAGCTGGCAATGGAGACCTAGGAAAATATAAATGCACAGGTACAGTATGCGTACAGTTGCCTAATTTGCATATTAAACAGACGATTGTTTGTTAAAAAATAAGAACGGGTCGCCGAGCGTTAAAATTGCAGAGTTTCTCATTGTACAAGATCTACTGTATTTAAACTTCAATACCAAATTCACAAAAGTTAGCCATTGAACTGAAGTAAATTCAGTTCAATCCACTATTGTGGAAGTATTTACCCCTTTGCTATAGTAGGCCCAACCGTGTGTTAAGAGTTTTACAGGCAATAGTTTCATTACCAATTAAACGAAGTAGTATACAGTTAAATACTTTGGAAACTAGTGCTGGTGATTAATCGTTTGGTATAAGGTTTGCTACATCAGTGATGTCATTTTGATAATTGATTTTCACTACAGTCATTACAGTAATGAAACAAATAATCAACCCTGCTGCACTTTCCCCCCCACACATTATCATCCTTCAGGCCTCAACCACACTCCAACCCCCACCCCCACACCCCCTCCCTATCAGCCATATTCCTGTGCAATCCCTCTCTACTTTAAATTTCCTCATCAACTACCTCTCAGGGCAGTATTCTGATTTTATCTCACAGGTGCTAAAACAATTCCTTTTCATCCTCACACAAGAACCGTCTCCCACGAAGCTGCTCCTTTCAATAGCACCACCGTAGAAGTAAAGGACGACCATCTTCTGATGAGGGATGAAGGAGGGGGTAGTGTGAGGATACCTTTCTACTGGCTGCGAGACAATTGCAGGTATATCCCCCGAGTCACCCAATCTCTCCTCCATTATACTCGGTCTGGATGGCTTAAAGAATCTTTTTTTCTCTTGTCGGTACAGTACCATTTTGTTTAGTAAAATAATCACACAAGTTATGACAAGTTTTGCTTTTCGGTGAAATTTTGCTCATAAATTTGCTCAATCTGTACGGAGAGGTCAAAGTTTTGGCGGAAAAAGAGATACAGTACGTCGTCATGATTGTGTGATTTTGTTACTGGTACTCAGACAATGATACCAAAAGCAATCGTAGCGTTAGGAAACTGTTTCATAATTTGTATGCGTTAAAAGAAAGGCATCGTGAAGTTTCAAAACTGGTCAGTGCACACTGCCATAAAATACCCGTTAAAATTAGATTGTACAAATGATTGCTGGTTTGTTCCTCCGATCAACCTTGAAATGTCTATTGTAATTCATATACTTCGGAAACAGTAAAACTTTGACTGGATGCATGGTTAAATGACCGTTTATAAATCCCCAACTAGAGTTTTGATGTCTTTGTGCTGATGAGGTACTTTACATGTAGTGTACAGAGTTAAATTGTAAATATGACAGCATCTTTTTTTTTTTCTGATTATTTGGCAGTCTTTGATAGTTTGACAGGACCCAGGGACCATGTGAGGGACATCCCACTTGAAAATTTGAAAATGGAAGACCACAGAATGACTGTATATAATCTTGAAAATTGGTCACTTGAATTAGTTTGTCAAGAGTGTGCCCTTGATCATTTTGATGATATTTGAGTTTTCGTACGATACATATCATGTCAAGTCAACCCTGTGCAAATCTAGGACGTACTAACATTAATACTCATGTACTTTGTGTTTCACTGTGGCTGGCCTGAGTGGAACTAATAAATTGGCAATAAAGGCACAGAGCCTTTACAAAAGAGAAGTGGACATATATATAGCCAGCTGGTTTGTAGAGTATCTCACGGTTTCGAGTAATATAGTCACAGCTCGTGGAGTAACAGTCACGGTTTCGATTAGCAGTCACAGATTAGAGAAACAGTCACAGTTTTGAGTTATAGTCACGGTGTAGAGTAACAGTCCACAGTTTCAAGTAACAGTCACATTTTCGAGTAACAGACATGGTTTCGAGTAAACTGTCACAGTTTTGAGTAATAGTCACGGTGTAGAGTAACAGTCACGGTTTCGATTAGCAGTCACTGATTAGAGAAACAGTCACAGTTTTGAGTAATAGTCACGGTGTAGAGTAACAGTCACGGTTTCAAGTAACTGTCATGTTTTCGAGTAACAGTCACGTTTTCGCGTAACAGACATGGTTTCGAGTAACAGTCACGGTTTAGAGAGTCAGAATCTACCTGTCCACAGAAATTGATGGTTTTGAGAATCCGAAGAGTAGACTGGCATCTAAAAAGGAAACATAATGATCACAACTAGACACCTTCACTATTACCTTTAACATAAACTTGTTCAGTGATCATACAAACTACCTTCACCTAACATATTACAAGAAGTTCAGAAGTCCAGCTATATCTGAAAGTTGAGTCCTGTACAGATTGAGATACTAAAGAAAACTGTTCAGTTAAGTTACCAGGGAAAGTTGAATTGTTAATTCAGTCCATGGATATTGCACCATTAATGATGAACTAAGGCCCTAAAGTTTGAAAGATTTGCCAATTAATTGGATAGATAAAAAAAGAAGAAAAATTAACGAAGTAAGAAAGAGGACTTGAATATATAGCTGGTGGCTATACAGGGCTGAACAAGTTTGTTCTCTTTATCAATCTTGTCTCTTTATTACTATTTTAATCTCTTCTCAGATGTTCCTCCTGCTTCCATCATGACACCAATCAAATCCTCCACAACATTGTAGATTTAAATCTGGATATTAAACCGACTGAGGTTCAATCTGACCACTGTGAGGTAACCATCACTTGTAAGTAACAAATAACCGCTGTGAGGTAACCATCACTTGTAAGTAACAAATAAAAACAACACCCGTAATCTCTAACATTTATAATAAACTTTGGAAACAATGTTGAAGAATTTCCAACTGTTTTAAGTTTTACTGCATATACAGTACAGGTTTGAATATTAATATACTGCTCAAATTGTTGGTAATAATCTGTCTGCCATCAGAGGAAGGGGGAGGAGGGAAGAGTCAGTTCCCCTTGCATTTTTTTTCTAGGGGAACTAAAGCCCCTCAGTAGTATAAACATGGTTGTGGATATGGTATTTTATATGCAATGGTTGCTTGTGAGAATGAGAATAGTGCAAGAAACATATATATAGAGAGAGAGTTGTGGAGAGAGGGCAAAACTGCAATTCTGCAATGAGCTGTTGAGTTTGGAAAAGTGATAAGTTGGTAACCTTGAAAAGGATTATATACCCTGCAAAATATATGATTATTTCGGTACCTAGGACGTTCCAAGTTACAGTTTTTAATATTCCAACCAGGAAGTTTGTCTGAAAATGTTGGTACCCTGGATATCATTGATAAACGTTGGTGTAGGAATGGAAAGTTTCAGTTTAAAGAGGTCATGGTCTTGTTTTGCTGGCAAGGGCAAATCAAAGTAAGGACTAAAAAAGCAAAATGTGAGAGCTTTTGGATGAAAACTCTTCCAACTTTAGAGCTGCTAATTAGTTAACTAACTATGATATTAACTACATAAAATAAAATAAATTCAGAGTTCATTTTTGGGGGATTAAAAATGTTATCAGCTCCTCAATGTATTCAAGTAGAATATACTTGGGGTTTCCCTGGTTATAATTTCTCATTTCCTTCTTATGTGAGCATGCAGCTAGGTGGATCTACAAAGTTTCAAATAATGCCCTGGTATTTAGGTAGTTAATACTGTCAAAGAAATATGGTGGAAAAAGTCATTCAAAAGAACTTAATTATCATGCCCTCTAGGCGCTCCAATCTGAGGACAGAATCAACTTCATCGTTCCGTTCAATACTTGGAGATTATAATTTCAAATCTGGTGTCATTTCCATGTAGCTACCTGTCAAAATAATTTCTTCTCGCAAGGACGGTTCGGGCAAAGGGGGGGGGGTGGAGAGGGGAACGGGGAGGGGGAGAGGGGAACTCCCAGGCAGCAACAACTTATTCTCCCCATTTTCCGGTAACACTTTATAAGCATCTATGTCGTTGATAAGACTCATTCGTACCGTTTTTTCTACCCTTTACAATTCAGGGAGTGATTGTCACAAGACGGTGTTCTCCAACTCATGGCTCCGAGAGTACTCTCCCGGTGCAGCTGATAACGCCATGACTGGTGGTGAACAGGATTTTTACCGAACCCTTTGGCAGGGAAATTACTTTAATATGCCTTCCTTTGAACTAGTTGACCTTCAAAACGACAGACCAACGCTGAAGAAATTCCTGCAGACTCTGCATGAGTATGGGGTGGCCCTGATAGGTGGAGTTGACACTTCATCAGAAGCTCACGCTGTAAGTATGTGACAAGTCTTGTATGTATGTGTGCGTGTGTATGTGCGTTTGTTTTGTATTCTGACCGAGGACTTGAACAAAAGAATTCCAGGTCCTCGGTTGCGATTTCTAAAGAATCACCACGTCCTCGGAAGAATTCTATTGTATGGGGTACTGTTAAGGTTAGGGTACGTGGATTTGAACAATGGAAAATACAATGGGGTCCTCGGTCTGAATGTAATACAAACATGTGTGTGTGCGTGTGGGTGTGCGTGTATGCGTTTGTTTTGTATTCTGACCGAGGACTTGAACAAAAGAATTCCAGGTCCTCGGTTGTGATTTCTAAAGAATCACCATGTCCTCAGAAGAATTCTATTGTATGGGGTACTGTTAAGGTTAGGGTACGTGGATTTTGAACAATGGAAAATACAATGGGGTCCTCGGTCTGAATGTAATACAAACATGTGTGTGTGTGTGTGTGTGTATAATGAGCTCCATGTCCATTGAAACTGTGGTGTAAAGTTTGTATCACAGTAAGGTGATTACCCATCATGCTTTGGGGCATGAGAGAGGGAGCCAGAAGAACAGAAGCTGACTATAGAGAAGCCATATTGGCATATTTAATGCCAATTGTATAGGATAGCCATTCATAAGAAAGAGAATAAACTCACCCACATCTATTAACATATTTAGTAGGATAAATTATAGCGCTTCTTTATTTGGTGTCTTATACTGAATTCTAAGTACCGTTATCGGCGATAATATACTATGAAAAATCACTGACTGTCCTTTGTGTTGTTTTTTGCAAAATTTGTGAAGAAAAGTTAAAGCAACCTGTTCTGGGACTGTCACATTCTTGTTTCCTGTCTCTTTTTGCGGGAGGATTTCTTCAAAGAATTAAGCACACTAAGTTGCTTGATTGATTCAGTTTCTTTCATTATTACATGACAATCCAAATGATGATAAGCTAAAGATTGGATGTGACAAAAATACCTGCTTCTATATGTTAAATGATCTGATAAGTAAAATCTTCCCGGTATTTAGCTAAAGGTGTCATTTGATAATTGAGGAAAGCTCCTTTGGTGTGGTTTGAAATGTATGGGACTAGAAATTAGGTGAAGTTGTTGTCAGGTAAATAGGCTATCCTTTTGTTTTAGAAGGTCATCAGACTAAGGCAAATCTTTCCAGCTGCATGTAGCCTAGTAACTGATTTGCCTTACTGTTTGCGAAATTTTTGCTCTAAAGGCTGGCTTTGGTAATTCCATCTCCTTTTCTACAACCTCTTCATGGTATCGGGTGGTGGTTGGGCTGGATGGGGAGGATGCTTGGGACTGAAGGACACTAGGACTGTAGGTCCATTTCAATAACACCTTTAGTACTTAGGTCGAAAAAATGCATCGAGAAGCCCTTGTTATATGATCACTAAAAAGCAACAACATACTCGTAACAGAATTATTAATTTTTTCTTCAGAATGTTGCAAGGCTGGTGGCCGGAGGGATCCAGTCTACATTTTACCATCCCGAGGTCAGTGTGGTTAGCCCTGGATTAGATAAAGCCGATACAGCCTACACAAATCTGGCCATCCCTCTACATACCGATGCCAGCTACTTTAGTCCACCTTGTCGGTAAGCTTATTCGTCTGAGTTTTTCCAGCTGCCAAAAGTGTTAGGAACTTTCTCAGAACGGGATTCGTACCTGCGGTCTCAGAATTCAGAGTTCTCGGCACTAACGGCAGTCAGAGACCCCGATGACACACAACAAAGAAATGTCTGAAAATGGGGTCAAGGGTCAAATGTCATGTCATGAACTGCTAATATTTTGGGATATAGTACGTAGAGTACGAGTCACCGGTTGAAATCCAAAGTTCTGGCCAACCTATTTTTATTTTTCATTCAAAGTTTGTTTACAGTCTCCAAATTCAATTTATGTTGTTAATTTCATAATTACAGGTTTTTTTTTTATGTGGCACATGTATCCAAGATTCAGCTTGGTTCTTTTCCTGTATCTAGGTTACTGTCAGTGTTGCACAAAGGTTTCAACATAGTTAAAATATTAATGTATCAAACATAAATTGCTCTAGCTGAAACATATTTCACTAAGGGCACCAGAAGTTACCGTGGAAACGTTACTTCAACTCTTTCTCAATTTCCATTGCCTTTCATAAAGATTCCATTTTGGGTTTTCTTTTTTTGGGAAGGGTGGGGAGGGGGATAATCTGCATTCTACTCATCAAAATTCTCTCTCCTGTATTTGCTTATTTCTCAGTGGCATGACACTTCAAATAACAGAAAGGTCTGGGGATGGAGGTAGAACTGTCATTTCAGATGGCTTCTACGCCCTGGAGAGGCTGCAATTTAGCCAACCAGAATATTTCCAACTTCTTTGTGACACATCGATAATGGCTCATTATTTGGATGATGAAAGGGACATGAGAAACTGTGAACCTGTCGTAAAAATGAACTCGAATACCAAACAGGTTGAACGGCTGAGGTAAAAGGTGCACTTTTTAATTTGCTGTAAATGTCCTAGCAATTGTAAATTGATGGCGGCAAATTGTCTAAGGTCTAAAGTACCATGAGAAGGAGGTTCATAACTTTGCTAGTGTCAAGATTCACATTTAAGTGCAGAAAGAGAGGAAAATTTTAAGTTTAAATGTGAATTAAAAGTTGTTATTATTAATTTATTAGTTTCTACAGACTTCTGTTGATTCTGTGAAGAGCAGACACGAGTTTAGTATGATAAATTCTTACAGCAGCTTAATGGGCAGAGGTTTCATGCTATTCCATAGTAACATCCTGTGACTATATTAGCTGCACTAGTCAACATTCATTTCAGATAAAAAAAATTTTTTTTTTTTAGAGATTTTCCATTTTTTAAATATTTTTTTAATATGGTGACATTTGAAATAGTCATAACATGTCCTACTTAAGGTCTTTGACAGATGTTTTGACAATATTTAGATATTTGAAGTGTTTCAAGTTTTACACCAGCAAACACAAAACGTTATCATAACATTTTTAAAAACGTCGGCATAACATTTTCATGAGATATTAATGTTATATTAATGTTTTAACGAAAAATGTATTGAAATAATAGCCTGAAAACGTTTTTGTGACATATTTATTACACCACAAATAACGTTATCAAAACAAAAGACGAAACGTTTTAATAACGTTTTAAAAACGTTTTTGTGTTTGCTGGCTAGAGCATATTCCCATTTCTCATTTCTGTAGACTAATATATACACCGTTCTATTTTAAGCCACTTCCTGCTAACCTAATGTCACCATGGATACGATGTCATTTCTCCTTGTTGCATGATTTTACAGCTTGATGACAGAGCATTTATCTATGTTTGAAATAGCCGCATGCTATATTAAAAAAAAACCTACAGAAAGAATTAAATTGTCTGTCGTTGCGTTTCGTCCAGGTTCAACCCGTTTGACAGGGCTACAATTACAAACGTGCCGTACGAAGATATGTTGGAATTTTACAAGGCTTACCAGGCTCTGGCCAAAGAGATTTACGCCGATGAAAAAGCCTTCAAGATTCTTTTGAAACCGGACCAGATGGTGGTATACGACAACTGGCGTATCCTTCACGCTCGAGAATCCTTCACCGGCCACCGTGTCCTTAAGTGCACGTACCTCAGACATGACGATTGGATGAGCCAGATGAGAAAGATTGGTGGACTCAGAGTTTAGACTACCCCACAGGCCAGATGCAGTGGAGGGAGGAGGGGCGGGGGGAACCACAGAGGAACTAGGAAGTGCCATTTTGTTGACAGCATTCAAATACTGGAATCAGTTTGGTACCCTCTTCCACTGTGTCTGCTGGTAATGGTGCTGTATGTAAGGAAACCTGTTTATGCCAACATATGCAAAATTGGTTATGAACGATATTCGTTGAACTATTTCTATCGTCATTAATAAAATGATGTAGCAGGCTCTGTATAGTTTCTGTATGCATGGTTTCCTACATGAGTTTCATCTGCCGAGACCACTATCGCACTTTTACGTCGGTATTCTTGTGTCGATACATCCTAATCAAGTTATAAGCTAAACTATGCATTGAGAAAGTAAAATTGTGTGAAAATAATATTGTAACATATATATGACAGCTTTTGGTGACACCAAGTTACGACTGGTTTGTTAAACTCAAATTGCATCCAGAACTCAAGCCAAATCCAATATTAGTATTAAAGTAGTTTTACTTGAAAGCTATACCCATTCTGCTACAAAAGTGGCATTATCATTTAACTGTATTAGTGTGTCTAATGACTAATTAGCATAGCATGCTTAGCTAAATTACAGTAATTTGGGAACAGTTTCCACACCGTCTGTCTAAGCCTGAGACAAAAATCTTTCCTTTGGCAAGTAGTAAGGCAACTGTAAGTCATTTGTAGGATAGAGGTATCACAGTCACTCACAATAGAACTGTCTTTTGTATTATTCTTAAATCAATTGTGGCAATTGCTCATTGGTCAGTGCTGCCAGCAACACAGAACCATTGTCCTGAGGAGGATTTGCTGCAAAGATGTGCCACAGATCTAAAAGTGGGTCATGATTTAATCAATTCAATCACTTAATTGATTACAAGAGACACTGGCGTTGAACTTGTAGGAGTAAGTATCTAGAAAATAATTAAAGCTGTTAATGATGGACAGAAAATGCTGTGCAAAAATGCAAAAAGTTGCTAGAAGAAAATATGCCAAGAAGTTCTATTAACAGACTTTGTTTCCCCAGAATCTGAGTAAGTATTAGTATTTGATATTTGAAGATAAAATCAACTTCTAGACCTAGTCAAAGATTGCTATTCAAAATAATCATAAAATTGTCCTGTGTTCAATCCCTTTAGTCGAACTAGTAACTAAATTACTTAAGTTTGTATTGCATCGCAAGATGTACATAACTGCAAAATTGCAATTTACAGGGCCACCGATATGTCATGAGGCATGTACAGCGTTGCAGTGTGGTCTGCAAGATTTTAGGACCCTTGACCTGACAGGATCTTCCATGAGGGCTGAACCAGGACCTACCAGACTCCAACCCCTCAGAATCATCGTTCAGAATGCATGGAAGTTATAGCTTGGATTATGGACTTGGTGATCAGAAACGAAACAAAATAACTTTAATAATTGATATCCGTCGGCAAACACCGCAGACTGGATAACTTTTATAGACCTCTAACAAACAAACAAAATTTAACCCACCAAAAATGTTCTTGTAGCAACTGATTTTTGGGGATTCAGATCCCATAGTTTGAGGCATGTCACCTGTGTACAGTGTATTACAGAGCATTGTAGGTTTCTACGGCAGCACATAGACTTGTTCGCCCGAAAGCAAAGTTCTCTATTTGTTTCTTTTTTTTTACAATAGATCCTCTCTACTTTGTGATAAGTAGAATATCTCTTCCATTTAGTAGATGCTGTGATTGTCTCTGTACCATTCCCTATAACTCTCTTAAAGGCATTAAAGACTTGCCATAAACCGCGTGCCGCGCTCTGAAAAAGTTAACTTTCCGTTGCTTGCAAGTGAAGTAATCTTCTTGTCGCTTCAAAATGCAGACAGTAATGAAATGTGATACCTTGTTATCTTTTATCCAGACCTGAGATGTCCATCGTTGTTATGTACACTGTGTTGTGGGTATTGACAGTAGCTGTTTGTATTGACTGTACACTAGTGTCTAATTAACGACGGTAGCAAGCTGTTTGTGTATTTTTCTGGGATCGATGGTGGTGTGTAACACTTCTGTAACACCTCATTCGAAACTAGGTCAGATTACCGACATGAGACGTTTGTTTGTGCGCGAGTCTTCACACCCTTTAAAGCAGGTATCAGGATGAGACTTGGCATGAAATAGTTGTCGTCAGTTTAAAGGAGATAATTCAGAAATTGCACTCACATATTACTTTGTAGACATTGTCATATAATATATATATAGATAGCTGGAAAAAAAATATTGAACTGGGATACAATGTTTGCTTTTGTATACTTTGTCAGTTTTAACTGAACAGTCAACCTTTTTGTCTTAAATTTGTGGAGTCAATAGCAATGCAGCAACATACAAGAGAGGTAAAGCCTGGGTGAGGTAAGGTATAGGTGGTGGGTGGGGTTAGGGGCCCTGGGGGCTTGTTTCATTGTGAATGTATGAATGTCAACCTTTACCTCACATAACTCCTTAAATTTAGAACTAAGTTGGAATTTCATCTTTGGGTTTGTGTTTCAGCTTAAGTTTGCATTCAAACTGCCTTAAACTTAGTACACCATCAGATTCATTGTCAATGTGTGTGACATGAATTTTTTTTCTTTTTCTTTTTTCAAAGTCAGTTTTCGAACTGTTCCTGGATACAATAGGGACTACACTTACAGGCATAAATACCAGTGTTTGTGACATAAATTGCTTTCTAAATCAAATTCAAATTGTGCAATAAATATATTATAACTACACCTATATAGCATTCAGTTCTTTTTCTCAACCTTCATCAGGTATTTTGGTTATGCTGAAAGGGCTTGCCTCCCCCCCATTCCCCCTGCTTCCACCCCCCCCCCCTCGCCAAGCTTAATCCAGCCCTAAACAGGTAAAGGGTGAAACAACCTGTTCTGTTAATCCATCAAATATGATTTCACCAGGACCGATGAAATGAAATTAGGGATAATTAATTACAGAGCTTTGGAAAAATACAACAACAAGATATGACTTAAATAATTTGTAGGTTACAGATCCTCATTATTTCTTGGATTAAATGGTCATAGGAAGATTTACGCAGTTAGCAATAAGCGGTATTTATAAGGGGAAGGGTAGTCTGGGGGTCTTACCCTCCCCCTCCCCTCACCTGGAAAAAAAATCAAATGTGACATGTTGCATTTTGAGGCATAGTTTATTTAGGCCATTAATTATGTTTATAATTAAGGCTATAGTCGGTTAGCTGTGCTTAATATTAGAACCGTTTACTAGTTTGTGGAGAAGTTGGATCAATTATGATTGGTTTTACAGTTCCAGGATCTATCCATATATTAACCTACCAAGCTTCACCAGTAATTATGATAATTAATAAGACAGGAAATTCTAGGCTGGTGAAGGTTAAACCACTGTACCACTGGATGAATAATTATTGTAAAGATAGAAACTTAACTCTTAAAGTTGTCGAGAAGTATTTACGAATAATACCACAGGAAATCGCCACCGCTTGAATAAATCTGTGTGCTAAAAAGCTATCTCTATTAAGCTATAATGAACGATTCGCTCAAATGCAGTTCTTTCTGAGTGTTGGTTAACTCGGTTGTGCAAGCTAGATGTACACGGTGGTGGTAGCACCAACAAGGGGAAGATGAGGGGAGGGGGCGTGCACCTAAGTATGTAGCCTGGCTATATACGAGCCCGCATAACGACTTGAACGCGTTGAATTCGGAAAAGTTAACTTGGCATCATGTACGGTATATAACAGTATATAGTAAAACGATTAAAATTTGCAGAGAAATAGAAAGATAAAAGGAAAGGCCTCGAACACATATATACGGAAATAGATTAAAAATGCTAAATACTTAAGTTTTCCTTTCCTTAATTCTTTCGTCTTTGCACTCTATCGATTTCGATTCTGTCTATCGATCATTTAATTTAATATGTAAACAGATCATCATCTTCTTCTTCTTGCTTGTAACGGGCTATATTACAGCTTAAATATGTGTTGAACGTTTAAGTAATTCTACCGTCCAAAATGTGATTACTTTTGCCTAATTTTAAACTTGAAAGTGCTTTAGGCTTGATATTTAATTCTTCAAAACCTCATGCATGCCTCCATTGTTTCTTTTCTGTGTCAACTCTGTCCTGACATAGCAGGCGCGTATCCAAGGTTTTCTAACCCAGGGGCGCATTACTATCCAATCGGAGCGCCACCATTGGTTGGCGCGCAGCGTACAAGAAAATTTCTGGTTTTGATACCCCCCCC